>CAXIIO010000432.1:0-142289 GCA_964028335.1 Altica lythri | reverse complement strand
GATTTTATTTTCAGATTTTGTGGAGAAGGTATCCAATGTTATGGAAAGTAACTTGGGAAAAATACTTGGTGGCATTCAATATGGACTAAGGGGTCTGCGTGAACAATTGTCAACTTCGAACATAGCTATAGCGAAAAGTAATATTCCACAAGAAGATGTTGAAATAGCTTCAATATTACCCATGCAGTCTGAAGAAAATCTTCAGGATGTTGAATTAAAGCTTCAAAATCATGAATTTTTCCAAAAAGTGGTGAGTATATTTTGTGGAGTATACATACAACTGAATTCGATTATGATGTTACTTCAATAATTATGAATTCTTTCTTTGTTGTGTTTTAGCTTGCTTTTGTCTCACTTGTTGGAGGAAAAGACATGCACAACCTAATTTCCAATATATTGCGAAAAACGTTGTCTAAGGAACTCAGCCTCTAAAAAAGGAGTGTCGGTAGAAAAGGAAAGAAAATTTTTTCGAATTTACAGCACTACAAAGGTTATATCGGCAGCTGTTAAAACACATTACAACGACGTAGATGATATTGTTATACTAAAAAGAATTTCGTTATTACTGGCAACATCTGGTGATCGTGATGGAGGCAGAAGAACGAGATCAACGAAAGAACATGGTAAGTTTAAAATTACTTGATATTGTTTTGTACCTATGAACTTCACGCAAATGGAGAAAGCAGGGTCGACAATCTGCTAAAACTATTTCCAAATATATGCCATTGAACAATTTTTCATGGTTGATTTTATGCAAATTATCTAATAAGTTTTCTATTTATTGTTTTAGGTACTTCTACTCCGTCTTTTTCTTCAGGAAATTCCACTGCATCTTCAAGAGGTAGTGATACACCGCTGTCGTCGACTCTAATGGAAAGTGACGATACAGATTTGTAATTGTGATACAATATAGGACTTGAGCAGTGTGGTAATGTGCATTAGGATATAATACGTAAAGTATATCTTTTATTAATATTATTATCGCGTTGTAGGATCATCATGTATGTTTTATTTATGTAGTAGCTTTTTGCAAACGATTTTTTCTTTTTTTTTGTGGATAGTTATTATTCCAATCATACTATATTTTAAACATATTTTCACTTGTCAGAATTCGAATTGTGCAATTATGTTTATTGCTAAGAATTTCTGAGTTCCTCTTATTTTTGTATAATTTACGATGTTTTCATTACTCTAAATAAGTATTATTTAGTTAGTTATTTTTCCCTTTATGTGAATTATATGCAGGGTGTGCCCATTCGTTGATAGTTCATATATTAGATATATTGGGGTGCTTTTTTTAGAAAGGAATTTTTTTTATTTTCGCTTCCGACTTAAAATCATGTTGGAAAAGTCCAAAAAAGAATCCCCTGAAAATTTGACTTTTTGATATAAACTTTTAAGTAATCTTTGAAAGCGTTACATTATTTCCCATTTGAAATATACGCAAATTCAGATGTTTTTTAAAATATTTCTGTTCACGACCACTTAATAATAAGTCAATATTTTACCTTCACAGCATTCCGTTACATAGGTGACAAGAGATTTTGTTTAGGAAATTTGTTTCTAAAATATATCGTATCGATAAAATATCGGATTGCTCGTTTAATAATATAAATATGAAAAAATCACAAAGTTTGCGTGTATTTTAAATGAGAAATCTTTTAGCGCCTTGGGGAGTACTTAGACTTGGTGTTAAGAGCTCACAATTTCAGAGGATTCTTGAACATGCAGCACCCTGTTTGTAATTGTTTTCTTGTATGTTGTTATACAGAAGTAACATTTTTTAAACTTCTCTTTAAGAATTATTACAAAGGTTTGTTAATTGTTTGTTAAACTTCTTTTTTGTTTTTAATAAATCCATTAAAAATTAACTAATTTGAATATTTCACACCTCAATTACCTCAAAAGGGAAATATTAACTTCCAATTTAAGCTAAATATTTAATATAACAAATTGTTTTCAATTGTCTATACCTATATATTCGGTACATAATGGTGACGACACTACGGTGCATAGGTAAAATTTTTTTCAGTTTAAGTACGTACGTACATCAAATTGGTCTATTATTAACAAACAAATAGCTTTTGAATTTTTTACAAACCAATGCTAGGCTACTATTAAGTGTCAGATATATGAAGTCGGTTTATATATATATATATAATATATAGCTTATATTGGTTGTTAATATTGTACAATTATTGAAATTCCAGGTGAGAACCACATTGGCTCAATATGAGCTAGCAACATTGGGGAAATGTATTTTGGAGATATTACCTCAATATTCATTACCAATATTGGGGTTATATATTTTGCCAATATTAGCTCTGAATTGTATAACAATATTGGGTCTATATGTTTCGCCAATATTGACGCAATATTCGCCGCCCAATTTTGGGTTTTATTGGTTGCCAATATTGGCGTAATATTCGCTTCCAATGTGTGACAGTAAAAACCCTAAATTGCCTACCAATATTGGTGCTATATAGTCCCAATATTGGCACGCCATTGTAACCTATCGTGGCTACCAATATTGCGCCAATATTGGCCCAATATTGCGGGCCAATTTTAGGCTACTTTGGAAAATCAATATTGGCCAATATTGGGGCAATATTGCTTTCCAATGTAGCCTAAAGTTGGCTATATATTGGTGCAATATTCTGCAATATTGCGCCAATATTGGACGTATATTGGAAAATGTTAACATTTTTTTCTATTTCCAATATTGTCGAATATTGGCTCCAATATCTGGCCAATATCGCGCCAAGATAAATTTCTACTAGGGTAATAGTATCAAAAACTAAATTGTATCCATCCATCCAATATATCGGAAAGAAATTTATCCCTAAATGGGATTTTTCTGCGTCACTTTAACAATGAAATACAATTGTAAATATCTCATCGAAGCAAGTTTATTTCGGCCGAAAAGCGTTTTTACTCTATAGATCCCGCACTTTTGATTCCATTATGATGGAGTAGGTGCCGCCAAAGGCGATAAGGTGGACCCTCTAGGACTATTGGGGAATAAATCGGGTTGCCCGCCTCCTTCGAAGGAACACAATATCTCAGAGTGCTACGAAAAAGTCTTTGAACTGTGTCACAAAGTATATTCTCTTTCGACCGGTCAAAGACGACTGAGGATATTGCGAATGAGATCACAAGATATGATTTCGATATTATGAAACGGAAGCCATTAACAAAGAGAATGAAAATAACGACATCAACAGCGATTTGATATTGATGCTTGTTTTATGATTTGTAGAATTTTTATGAGATTTTAGGATTTCAGCTTAAATATTTTAAAGGGTAATAAATGAGAATTTTTAATTTAGAATGCACTGTGAATTCTAGTTAAGACACGTACCTACCTACTTTCGTTATTATTAATTCAGCGTCCTGAAAATTTAATTAAGGTACACAGATTCTTCAATAAAATACACTTCTATTTTCCTCTTCAAGTAATAAAATAAAGATTTTGGATCTCAACGGAAATTTGTATCAAGTGGATTTTAATTTAAAACTTTTGTTTATTTCGTGTCAATTACAAATATTATGAACTAAAAGTATATAAATGCTTATAAAAAGTTTAAGCGTGGGTTTGAAGGTTGAAATTTGTCTGATATACACAAACCTTCAAATTTATTGAACCCTATGCTATATTCGTAAACTATTAGCTGATGAAAGACAAAAATGTTTGCATAAAATTTTTATGTTTTTAACGAGAAATAAAAAAAGTACAGCGAAAAATTCTTTTGGCCGAATAATAAACGGTTATCTTTAAAATATAGCAGTTTTAAATTGTAAACGCAAGAAAACACAAATACATTTTTTGTATTGAATCCCGGGAAATCCGATGTCTCCGTTGGACAGAGAAATAATAGTTGCTTAACACAAAAAAAGTGTGTCAAACCACCAAATTTCGACCTGTCTTAACATCCTCATGACCTCAGTCAGACCCATAATATCTTTGTTTTAACTGGTGGCGTTGACCGAAGGTGAGGTACTGGTTGATCTAGAGTAACAACAGATAGAGAAGACCGTTATGTGAATGGTTTAGTTCGTAGAAATAGGAAAATCACAGTACTAACTTATTTTTTACGTATGTACCGGAAAAGAATTTCGATAAGTACAATTCGAAGGCGATTAGATTCTAACAATTTACAGGCCAGAAGACCTTTAAGAGTGCCTACGCTGTCATCTCGACATATTACTGTTCGATTGCAATAGGGTCAGGAGCGTAGAAATTGGCCTTTACAACAATGCGAAATGGCATGTTCTCCGATCTGACAAGATTTGGCCTAGTAAGTGACAGCCGCAGAGAAAGGGTACCTATAGGGTTCCAGGCAGATTGGAACGACTTATTTTTGCTAGAGAAGTTGCTCCGTACCAAGAGGGAACATCTAGTGGACCAAGACAGATATTTGAAAAATTGGTTATTAAACACAAAAAAAGATGTCGCAGAAATGAAAAAGATTAAAAAGTATTGAAACAGGAGTGTTGTAAACACATAGTACTTTGCTTTCCGACTAAAGTCAAAGGCGTAACGGATTGCAGCTCCGACCGAGTTCTCCAGAAAGCCACGCGCGCGGTTTAAAAACAAAACACTTGGAAAAAATTACACATCTCGGAATCCAATTGACCAAATTTTCTTTTATTTTTTTAGTTATTTTAATATGTAATTTAAATATAACTGCAATGAATAAATCGATGAAACCCTAGATGAAATGGTTTTTGTAATATACCATATTACACATTTCAACTTTTAAACTCGTATATACAGTTATGTCAAAGATAGGGTAATTTTTTTCTAATTTTATTGGTCTATTGCCTAAAGGATCAGTACTTGCCCCACTGTTTATCAATTTATTTAATTCAGATTTATCTAAAACCGACCCAATTAAGTTTAGAGACGCTAAAGATCTAGCCTAAGCTGCACAATACAAACAGTTTGAATCCACCCAAAACACGCTGATCAATGACCACAACAAATTGTTCAAATATTTTCCAAGAAGCGGTCAATACATAATCTGAATAAAACTGAAACCAACTTGTTAACAATAAGGCAAATTATGAGTTAGAAGTTAAAATAAATAACACAGTGCTACCCTATCAACGGTATCCAAAATATCTTGGGGTAATCTTGATATAACTCTGTTATTCAAAAACAACTCGAAACAACAGCGTAAATAATAGGTACTCGAAATAACCTTATCCAGAGTCTATGTGGCACTAGCTGGAGCACATCAACAAATACATTACGAACCTTGCACTTAGTTTGGTGTATTCTGCGGCTGAGCATTGTGCATTGGTATAGATGAACAGCGCACATACCAAGAAAGTCGACACTTAGATAAATATAGCAATAAAAACGGTTAGCGGCACATCAAAACTATTCCATCTTATAGGCCTCCGATACTCAGCTAAATACTTTCATTTGCTCCAAGAAGAAAAGACGCTCTGGTAAAAGAATATATGAAAATAATTAAAAACATCCCGGACCAGTGAATAAACCGGCTTCGATCTGGGCAAACGCTAATGTTATCAGTACAATAACTGGCAGCCAATAACTTTAACATCAACTTCAGATGGCAGACGTACTGGACTTAAAGTCATTTTCTAAAATTCTTAAACAAAAAGATTTAAAAATAAAACCTTATGTACAAAATCTCATTCAACCCTTCGTAAAACCCGATAACTTTGACCGACAGAACATGGTGTATGTGCCCATAGATGGGGAAAACGACCCAACCTAGGTTGCGACTGCAGCGACTTAAACCAAACAATTGGCTATATAGTGACTGAGTGTGAATTGGGGACATATCAAAGGGATTTAAAGGACTATCTTTATACTACACATTCAAGCCTTGAATGGATAGCTGAACTAGATCCTTTTATATAACAGTTTAAAATGTACCTACTTATTTGTTTGTTTGTAACTCATACAATGTACTGTCTTATTTACTTATTTATTTTTACATATTTTATAAACTAGCCATGTGCTCTTTCATGCGCTAAAAAATTTTTTTTTAGTCTATCTAAAAGTATCCAGAAAGGCAAAAATTTTTGAGCATATAAATACTATCTAAAGTAAAAGTTCTTCACCAAGTGAAACGAACGTTCATTCTTTAAAGTGGTTTAAAAAAAGGGGGCAGGTGAATCCATTCGTTCATCATTGGAGTAGTATATTAGTAATTGGATAGATTACGCAAAAAGACCACTAAAATTTTCTTTCGATACTTACTGAAAAAAAAAAAAACACTCTAATATTTGCTTAGCCGCTATATTTACCAAACATGAATCCTTTAGTTTTTTTTCTCTTCTTGAAAATAACCGATATTTTTAAATAAAAATGGTTGCAAAAATGTATTTAAGAAGATATGACTTTAAACAAAATAAAGTTTTTGACTAGTTTTAAATAGTAGTTAAACATTCTCCTTGATCTAATCTTGAATACAAAAAAAAAAATAGTTTCAAAGATTTTTCTCAAAGACTCGAATTTATTATAGACTGGTATTTTTATTTGAGAATCTGTGGGTGTTATTTTAAAACCAGTGCAGTATTTGCAACTTTACCGTAAATTCGTTTATACAGAATATTATTTTTCTGGCTTGTGTATAAAAGTATAAATAATACGAAGATCATTTAGTTTCTAAATATATATTATAATTGAATGTATGTAGCTTTTATCCTATATTGCCAGGTAAACGAAAATATTTTCTAATTAGCAAACTTTCATGAATCCAGAGATTTCTTTCTAAATTAATGAAACCGGTAATGAGAATGAACAGGAATAATGAAATATCTGAACTTTAACAGAATTACTTTTTTTATAAAGTTTGAGCTTCCTGGCAAAAACACATTTATCATATGTTGGCGAAGTTGGTGATTCTGAAAATGTAAATATATGAGAATTTTCGTTGGATCCCAAGACAATCCGTTGCTTCCTCAAATATCCAGGGATACGAAATCAACCACCGGGTTGATTTATACCTTTATTCCCTTCACTTAATCCTTGGCTGCTGTGTTCACATATTCCAGGGGAATAAGAAATTATTTTTAGCATCAACATCAACACTACCTTATGCATTTTAATACTGAAAATTTTTTCCTGTTGCCGCAAAAAGACTTTCCCTATCAGACTAAATAAAAGTATTAATTTATAGATTAACTGAATACAAATTTTAAGCTGCCTTAACTTTAAAACACATTAAATGGTTTACAAAATACTTTGCCAAAGTTAATATCGGTTCTATCGCGTTGTTCAATTTTACAGGATGGAGGCAAGGACAAGGTAGAGATCGTAAAAAAAGTGTCTTTAATGACATTAAAAGCTCCAAGAAATTATCGACAAACTGCTGTTCAGATTCGATAGAAGGATTGTCTTTTTACTTTTGCATATAGCCATAAAGACAAAAAATATATAAACTTAAAATACTTGCTTTTTGAAATATGTCTTACTAAGATCGATAGCCTATTTTATACGTTTAAACCAATTGGTAATACAGTTATTCCTAACTTCAGTTGACACCTACAAAATCGCTGTTTTCAAGGCATTAATGGGTTCTTCTTGCGACAGAAATCGCGCTACACACGCAATAAATCCTTTTCCCGTGGGAACAGAAAAAAAGTTATTGGGACTTAGATTGGGACTATACAGTGGATGGTCTACAGTTAAATGTTTTGAAGCTTTAAAAACTTGATATTCTTTGGGGCATTGTAAGCACTTGCATTGTCCTATTGTAGGATGATTCGCCGTTGTGTGTTGCTTTGTAGGAGTGTAGCGATAACTTCTGGTAAACGTACGTTTATAAACCAATCGGAATTAACCGTTATCTGATCTTTTAAACACAGATTTTAACACAAAAATTGCGACCATTTTCTTTGACACACTTTAAGAACGGATTATTTTTGTTTGTCTTTCCTCATCTTGAAACATCCACACGATTGACGTTTATTTTTTGATTCGTAGGAGTAAATCCAACATTTTTCACCACTAGCAGTACTATAAATGATTTTTAAGATTCCTTTGTTTTTCGACATAAGTTGACGTGAACCGATTTTTGTTCCTCTGTCAGTAAATGAGGGATCCAACGGGAAACCAACTTTGTAATGTCCAGTTTTGCAAGTAGGATCGTTTGAATCGAGGCCTTTAAAATGTACAAAGATGCTTCTATGTCATGGTATGTTACACGCCAGTTATCGTTAATAAGCTGACGAATCACATCTATGTTTTTCTGTGTGACGGGGTAGACCTAGCCTGAATTCGTCACTAAGATTGAAGCGACTTTGTTTGTTAAAATTCACAACATTTCTGTTGGGTTAATGTAACCACTGGATATTAAGGGCTCATCAGGTGTTATTAGATTGCGAACGGCACTCAGGGGGTAGAAGGAAAGGGAGTCGTGGATCAGAGAAGCAATAAGGCGAGTATTAAAAAATATATTTAAAGGTAAGCTAGTTAAAGTTAGTGCAGCAAAAGCAGGAAGAAATTCACTAAAAAACTGCCTTATTTAAAACTTGCTAAGCACAGACTAAACTATAAATTATCCAGGAATTTGTACAGAGCAAAATGACACAGCGGCCATTGCTACTCTTCTTATGTAAGCGAGAGAACCGAAGCTCATCACAGTAAGTTCGCAAATGGCGCGATACTTTACTTCGTTCATCTTGCACAAGGAGGTAGAGCGTTTTCGAGTTTTCGAAATATACTAAAGTATATTAAAAATGTAAATCAAAGGTAAAGGTTTTCTTGAAATGCTACAAAAATCCTCTCCGAAAATTGTAAAAACTTATTGCTTGACAATGTTCGGCTAAGATGCATTTTTTTTACCGACTTGCTAATTTTAAGAACTCACTGTACCTACATGACTTGTTGTATCGCAATGAAACTTTGGATTTATATCAACAAAAGGGTTAGGTTAAATTTGTGTCTGAAGGTTCTATTGGTGGCGCCTTTTAAGCGGATATATGCAAAACTAAAAAGACAACCCTTATTGTGAATGGGATAGTAGAACAAGAAACTTACATTGTGAAAAACTTGAATGACATATTACACCAAAATAGGAGGTAGGAGTAAAAAATGCCATCAACCCGTCTTTGATAGACCTCCATATGTCACGCCTTTTGCCCCAATCTTAGGCAAAAATTTTGTTTTTATAAACGATAAAGCTCGTCCAAACACACTCCGCGTATCGTAAGTACCTAACTCCATAAAATAGTTATCACTTAATTGAACTGTCCAACGACAAGAACCCAATACAAAACGCCTAGGTAATTTTAAAGAAAAGTTCGGCAGCTCCTAAGAATGTTCTAAAGCTAAAATTGGCATTAGAGGAAGAGTAGAACAATTTGCTCTAAGAAATTATTGATAACCCCATACAAAGTATGAGAAATAGTATACAAGCTCGAGTAGGCAAAACCCGGTCCCGGTACCTACTAATGTTAATAATTTTGTGTTTTTTAAATTTCCTTTTTAACGTAAATAAGTAATTTTTTTTAAATCACAAATCCTGCAATGCGCAAATTCTGTTTGTTTAAATTTAAATTAGTTTTAAGGTAGTGTAAAGTTTTTAACAGAAAAAAAAATTGTAGTCAATTAATTAATTGTATAAATTAACCTTTGTTTGAGTTCCACAAATTGTGTTGGTGTGATTAAATAAACTAGAACTATAAAAAAATAATAAAAATAATTCTTCTCTGAGATATTAATTTTTTTTATAACAATGTAAGATAAGTATAGAGTAAGTAGGTAGTTTCTTAAATACATTTGTGAGAAACGACGGCTCATTTTCAACATAAAACAGCTTTAGTCCAATGAGAATTTGTTAGAAATTGCGACGAAAAGGAAAATTAATTTTGCTGCTTCCTAATGTTTATTAAAAGAATGACAAGAGGAAATCCAAGAAAAGATAAATAGAGCCGATTTATAAAGAATCTAATTTGAATGGCGGATTTAGAGACATTCGTATAAGCCATACTATCTGACGTAATTATTTGGCCTTTTCAGAAGAGAGCACTCATTCTACTCCTGCACCAGATAAATTTACAAACGACTTCATTTAAAAACATAATCATTTGTAAGCAGGTGAAGCAGTGGAAGTAAAAATTTGTTGGAAAATTTAAATACAAACGAACAACAATTTAATATAACATTTTTATTATTTTTTATTTACATGAGACACAAAGAACAGAAAAAATCTAATATTGCTTAGGAGGCCAAAAGACCTTATTGAAAAATATATTTTATGACGTTATTCTAGAAATTTGGCTAAAATGTAATCGAAACAGGTGGCAAATTCTATCAACAAATATATAAGGCTATATATAAAACAAATTGAAACCTTTGGTTTAGTAATAAATTTAATAATCATCTTTATATATTAAAATACGAGAATAGGTCTAGACGTACCCAAAGTAATAAAGAAAACAAACATTTTAATAAAATATATATTTTTTATTAATATAGTATATTCCACCTTGATACAATTTTTTCATTACCTAATGTTAAATATCTTCAATATTATGTTTGGAGTGAGAACCATCGAGTTCTTTTAAATAGCCATCAATCGCAAATGCAACTTCGTTATTCAATCATCGAAACTAATGTCGCTAAAATCCAACACTCTCCATAAAAATATAGTAAAGATCTTGCAAACCAAACATTCCGGCAATTAATCTGTCAATATCCATTGATTTAAAATTAGAACTACGCTATTTTTCATTCCTCATTAACCTTTCTTGTGAAGTAAAATGTTATTTTGGTCTTTTTAAGAACTGTTAAAGGCGTAGACAATTCTGTATTTTTTTTAGCTTGTAATTTAATTAACATCTCTATAGTAGCGTGCACACACTTTAAAAGTTTGTTTAACGAAGTTGTTGTATTTATTGAATATGTTTTTTTTTATTAAGGATGTCCTCCATGTCTTTAGATATAGTTTATAGTTTGCACAATTTGAACAAACTGCAGTGAACTTGTTCCGATTAATAATTGACTTTGGTTTCATTGTCTAAAACAAAAAGATCATTTAGTTAGGTAAGTTAAGTCGCAAAAAAACTAACCATTGACCACAATACGGGTGACTGTGTTACGTGCGTAACAAAGTGAAATAATAAATAAGAGACGATATTATAGCGGAAGGTGGTTTCCCGGCACATGTTTTTAACAATTAATGGAGGCCACCACCGGTATCTGCTAGGATGCTAAGTTTTGGCCTCTTCTTAAAATCTCTGACTTAAAAATTTCTGAGGCCAAATTGAAACTAAAGATAAAGTATTAATCGGAAGTTTTGGCTCACTAGAGTCAAAGTTACGTAACATCTCTAGTGAGAACCATCGAGTTTTTTAAAATAACCATCAACCGCAAACAGTTTTATTTATTACTTATTAAGTTTTTTTACAAATAACCAGAAAAACACAATTTTGGCATCTTTTAAATTAAAACATTATATTTTATATTTACTTTTTTTGAAAAGAAGTAAAAAAAAATATCCACTTGTCCTCGCCAATTGTGCTAGCTCCTAATTGTAGATATAACACAGAACTGTTTCACTGCTGAATAAATTTTATTAACAATTTAACAATAACTGTTTTAATTATAATAACCTCTTTTCACTTCTAAGGATATAAATCGACTACTACTTTAAAACGTAACGCTTCTTTCACATTATACGGTTTTGATCGTGCGATAAAAAACCGTACGGCCGTGGAAGTGAAGAATAGCATGGGATCTTTCACATTACACGGTGCGGTAAAAAGCCGGTGCCGTGCCGTGCAACAGCCGTGTTTTGCTACTAGACTTGACGGGTGCCATACGGTTCTTTCAAGACAGTGGCCTACGTGACTTTATGCATGCTTCCACATTACACGGTTTTGAGTCGTACGTCGTAGGTAATCGACACCTCCGTCATATTTGTTGTTTATTTTTGTTTAGTTTACTTAAAATTGTTGAAAAATGAATGAAATTGATGCTAAAGTTTTAATAACCTTGATAGAAGAAAGACCTGTGTTTTGATCGAATTGCTACAAAAAATGCATGGCGAGAAGTTTGCTCAGCATTGAAGCAAAATAGGTAATAGACATTCGGAAATAGTTAAAGAATTTATTTTCGTCGTTTCTTAAATCCTGAAAAAGTGTGTAAAATAATCCTGCTTCCTCTCTTCTCAAATTAATGGGGTGTATCCAAAAAAGGCGATTTCGTTTTGCTCCTTTTCGTCGACGATGAAATTACCACAAAGCAATAATTTGTTTACGATTTATCGTAATACATTAGACAAATGAAATAAAAATATCTATAATAGGACATGGCAAAAACCCGTGCAAAGTGAAATTAACCATGTAACGGCAAAAACTCGTACGGCTTTTTACCCCAAGATCAAAACCGTATAATGTGAAACAGGCGTAATAATGCATTTTATTTGAATCATCATCGATAACCAAAACAACACGATGAATCATTTCTGGATATTTTCTTGTACTTCACGGTGCCACAATAACTATAACGTTCACTATGATAAATGCCAAATTAATACTAAACAACGTAGCGTCTTAAAACTTGAAACTACTGCTTTATAGGTTCAAATATTTCCGGGACCTCCTCGTATTTGGAGTACAGTATTAGAAATGCATTGTAACATAAAAATGATATAAATGTGCAAACATGGCCGTAAATATCCCGTCCGGAATGTAATATCGACCTAAATTTAAAATTAAAATGAAAAATGGCACATGGGTTTTCGATATATAACACATTCGTGTCCACTCCTGTTACAACGGAAAGCTTTCAGTATTTGAGCTTGTGAGCTGCGTAATGTGTTCGTCTTATTCATATTGAATAAATAGGTCTATTCTGTAAAGAAATGTTTATAAAAAAATATATTTCTTATAATATTAAATATACCTATGTTTTTTACGTCCAAAAAGATCCATAAATTTGCTTTCATTATCATAATTGGAGAACTAACTTACCGATTTTCAAAGACTAAATTTGAGTAAAATATGCTTTGAATAAATTTTTAAACATTAAAAACTCCTCATGTACCTAAGTATAATGTCGACCTAGTAACAAAATTTTCATTTAGGAATACAACAAACACAAATATTCATGGCTACCCCTATCCCAAAACAATATACCTATTTTCCGGGTTCGGTCTAATTGTGTATACGGTATTTGCGGCTTTTGTACAGCAAGGACGTTCCTAATGAGAATTAACCCTCTCCTTTTTGTACTCGACACTCTCGTCTTCGTATTTCTACAAATGAAAGGCATTCAACATGTTGAAATTGTGTTGAAAATTCTCCAGGAGTGACTGAATTGTTTAAAGGTATTTGATCTTTCATATTTCTCAAAACATTGTAATTAGGAATTATTTTTGTACACAACACCCTTAAGAAATCCAGCTAAGATAGTGGTATATAATTTTAAACAAATCCAAAAAATAATTGAAATATCAGGTGCAGTATCATGTAAGTAATCCCAAATCTGATGTTGTTTTCTACCTTTTAAAGTTATTAAAGATACAATTTTTGCATATGTAACCGATTTATTAAAATGAAACTTATTTGATTACCCTGCAACTATAAATGCCATCATCAAGTTAAGGCAGGTCAAAGACTAACTTGCCTTGGGATAATTGTAGCTGTAAAAGGCCATTTAATAGCTGCAATGCAATATCTGTTAGATTTTACTCGTACATATATACACATTTATAAAGAGGGTGGCAAGGATAAGCTCCAACATGCTGCAAACAAATTTGATAAATTTTTTTGTCAGATCAAGACACAAAAAAATAAAGCAGGAAATTGAAAAATAAAAATATTTAAGAAAAAAATTTAGATTACAATGTTCCCAAATAACTGCCTAAGGAAACATTTTAGGTATAAATAGATTAACGTGAGGTATGGTAAAAAACAAGCACTCAACGCAAGCTTACACCTTGTCCACTGACGGCTGCGGCGGTTATTTAAAAACCCCTAAAGTGGGCTGCAGATAAGTACATAAATGCCAAGAAAAGCACTAGCGAAACGTAAAGTGCTTAATCTTATTTGATTGGCAGGTCATAAAGGAATACAAGGCAACGAATAGGCTGATAAAGTAACAACATAAGAATCAGACACAATATTCTACGATTTAGAGCTGGTTGTAAAGGTACTAAAAAATTACCGTCCGGAACCAAATTTAAGTTGAATTCCGTAGACAACACAAGTTAAACCAAGAACACATCTCTGAGGAAGCTCACAGCAATATGTGTATGAAAGATACGTGTGCTAGAAGACATTAGATTGTTTAAGGGAGACTTAACGTGCGAATTAGGCAGTAAGGAATCTGAAACCGTTAAAGATAAACAGTAGGTACCATTGCGAGAGATTTAATATTTAAAGACTTTAAAGTGCCTCCACAAATATATGGTGCACATTTTAAGACCTGTACAAACTAGTAGAGGGTACCAAAATACTGGATTGGGTGACATAAACCAATGAAAGAAGTATACTTAACCTAACTAGGCAACAGAACACACCTTTCACCTTAAAAAAAGATTCTAGTCAAATTTAAAGGCGTATACTAAAAAAATATGCAAAATAAAGAAACAAATGAATAACGTAGGAAATCTGTAAAACGGTTGCCACTTTATAAATAATAACATTATTATAATCCATGCAAGGATCAGAATAAGTCATCATTTCTCTTCATCTGTTTGTTAATATATATTACTCCATCTGACAGTAAATTCATACTAACTAGATAACTAGTCAATATCCTGTCAAATTTCCTTCAACCTAGTTCCGTAGTGGAATAAATATTGGGAACGCTTTCATTTAAACTTCAGCTTTGCGTGCTTTTCGATTTATTGCACTACTTAATCATTCCAACATGCTAGTTGTTTTGTTGTAAAACCACTGATTGAAAATCACAGACGGTAAACGCATTTCCAAATTGTTCATCAAAGGAATTTACCATATTCAATCTATTTAGGTTACCAAAAAAAAAATACCGTTGCTTGTTAGTGAATTTAAATTAAACATTTGTTAATGTTTGGAAGCTGAAGTTTATTAGGAGACTTCGTAGAATAGGTTGGTGTACGTGTTTTCTTATCAACAGAGTTTACGAGTTTCTTGATAATCTACGTCTAGAGACAAGCTACGAGTATTCGAAGAAGGCACAAACAAATTGCAAAGTTAACAACATCATAAGCCCTGTGCTTTCCGGCGAAGTAATAAAAACATTGTAAATACGATGAAGAGTAGCTGCATTTGCTTCAGTCTTTAGCTTTTGGCACAGAGTAGTCGTTTGATTTTCCCAACGACAAAATTATTTATTTAGCATTATTAAACGATTGTTTTTTTTACAAAGTACTTATTTATAGGTTTCTCTATTTATATGTAATGGATATGCTTTCATAGACTTTTTTCCAGAGTTTAAAATGTACCTACAAAGACAGTTGTTGGGGTTGTGTGCCACAACACGGGGTTGTAATTTTCTTCCTTCGATATTTAGTGGACTGGACAGATTATTACATACATTTAGCGGGCGTAAAGTGCCACTTTAGCGCCCGTGGACTACTTTACCGCCCGCTGGGCGATAAAGTGTACATGGCGGGCGGTAAAGTAATTTTTTTGTGTTAAATATTGAAATACTGGCAATCATCTCAATCATTTCAAATTTAGCATTTGACAGTTGGAACTTGACAGTTGACGTTTGATATTTGACCATTGACAGTTGCCATTTGACAGTTGACATTTGACAGTTGATATTTGACAGTTGACATTGACAGTTGGCATTTGACAGTTGACATTTGACAGTTGATATTTCACAGTTGACAGTTGACAGTTGACATTTGACAATTGACAGTTGGCATTTGACAGTTGATATTTGACAGTAGAATTTTGTCAATTGACAGTTGACTTTTTTCAATTGGCAGTGCAATTTTTTTATAAATGATTATTAAATCGATCGTGCATAAAAGTTTGTATGTATTTCGGGCGTAAACAGCGTTTATGGACCTTACGTGTTAATAGCCCTCGCCTGCGGCTCGGGCTCTTATTTACACGTTGCGGTCCATAAACGCCTGTTTGTTGATACATAAATAACTATTATTCACTGTACAGTCCTCAAGACCTTGTACGAAACAACGAAATTGCACTTATTAGGCAGAAAGGAAAGTAATTAACTTTAGTTTTGTGGAAAATTACCCATTGGGTAGGAAAGGTTACAACTAACTGTTGAACGCTTGAGAATCGGAATAATTTGTTATCACCGTGAAGTTTTCGGCGCGTAAAAATTTAGTTCGTTACAAAAACTCAGACACGCCCAAGGTCACACTATCGGTAAATAAGCAATTTTTTAACAAATGTTTCTGGGATTCAGGGGCGCGCTGAAGGGAAATTGTAAAGTAATTAAAGAAAGGCAAAATACATAGGAATACAAAGAACTGTTGAACCTATGGTCTCAACAACAGTATTTGTATTGATGGTATTTAAGTTAATGAAACGCTACAAGTTATAATTGCAAAATTCTTAAGTATATTTTGTCCTTTAAGATTCTATATAATATTTATATAACAAAGGAATTTTTTCAAAAATATGCTTCTATTTATTGAGTACTTAAAAGCTTTTCATATAATTAATGTGTTGATAGACACATTTAAACTGTAAAAACGATCCTTAAACAAAATTTTTATTTGTTTTTAATAATAATAATAATGCTTTATTGTCACAAATTTTACAATTTGTCGACAAATCTAAAAAACATACAAAAAAGTACAAAAACCTTAAAATCTAACATATCACATAAACAAAATACAAAAAATAAAATATTTATACAATTAAAGAAATTGAAAGTCATAAAAAAAAGAGAAAGAAGAAGAAAAGGAAAAAAGAAAAAAGTTCCTTGAAGTAGTAAATTAGTGTGTATTTAGCAGTATAAAATCATAATATGAAAAATTCATTTACTGTGTAAAAAGATCTCTCCAATAAGTGTGCCTTCAAAGCTCTACGGAATGCGGGAAAGAATGTAATAGATTTGATATTGAAAGGCAGACGATTGTGCATCTTTTTTGCATTATAAAATATAGAGTTTTTAAATAACTCTGATCGTGGGATTGGTAAACAAAGATCAAGCTCCCTGTTTCTAAGTGGATAGTTGTGGGAAGGCGTTTCAGGATTCGCTGACGAGTGCTTGCGGACTAAGCAAACGGATTCAAAAATGAATAAAGAAGGAAGAGTTAAAACTTGATATTTTTTAAAGTATTCCCCACAATTAGTTCTATTGTTTAATCCTAACATGTTACGGATAGCTCTCTTTTGAAGTTTGAAAATACGGTCAAATTGAGTCGCACAACACGTACCCCAGAATGGAATGGCGTAACGGAGATGCGACTCAAAAAGGGCGTAATAGACTGTTCGAGCTGTTGACAAGTTTAATTCCTTGGAAACTGATCTTAGCGCAAAACACGCAGAACTTAATTTTTTTGACAATGCATTGATGTGCAAATCCCATTTTAATGAGTTGTCAACAATGAGACCTAGGAACTTTACAGAATCAACGATTTCCACACTATTGTTATTAAGTTCAAAAGTTTGCAATGTACCTTTATATGATAAGATTTTAGTTTTAGAGAGATTGAGGCACAGAAAGTTAGAATCGCACCACGATTTAAAAGTGACTAAGTCACGAGATACGGTACTATAAAGGGATGTACTGTCCGGGTTGCTCCAGGTAAAACTGGTATCATCAGCAAAGAGGCAGAGTTTACCACTAATATTTAGGTAGGCAATATCGTTAATAAAGAGCAGAAATAAGATAGGACCTAGAACTGAACCTTGAGGCACCCCACAGTCAACTGGCTTACAGGAGGATGTTCTCACATCAACCCTTACCAGCTGACTTCTGTAGGTAAGATAAGATTTAAACCACTCGAGTGGTATTCTTCTAATCCCATAGTGATGTAATTTGTTAATTAAGATGTTGTGGTTTACACAATCAAAGGCCTTAGAGAAGTCGCAGAAGATTGTTGCTGTAGAGTCCTGATTGTTAAGACTGGAGTAAACATTGTCAAAGAGCGAGAACATAGCATCATTGGTAGATTTATTGCTCAAAAAATCAAACTGTTGGGGCGTTAGTATTTTATATTTGCAAAGAAAAGATAGCAATCTTTTTTTAACCAATCTTTCAATGATCTTCGACAACGTGGGGAGAAGTGCTATTGGGCGATAGTTCGAAGCTTGATCTTTATCACCTCCTTTGTGCAAGGGAATAATAATCGCAGTCTTAAGGCAGCTTGGAAAGACTCCAAGTTGAAGTGACTTGTTAATCAAATTAGTCAGATGACTTAGGGTGTTTACCGGTAGATTTGAAAACATTTTCAGAGTAAGCCCATCCGTTCCAGCAGATGATTTGTTTTTAATCTCATTAATTGTGTTACGAAGCTCGGTCAATGATACAGGTGAAATGAAGAAACTGTGTAAATTTTCGTTTCTGAGATAAGAAAGAGGATCGTGGGAAGGAGTTATGGAGCTCACTAAGTTCTCTGGAGAAGTAAGAATTTTGTTAGATGAAGAGGTCCGGTCCCTTAATTCATTTACAATAGACCAAGTTTCTTTAGCAATGTTACCGCATTTCCCAATCTTCTATTGTAATACATATCCTTGGCAGCTTTAATAGTTTTAATATAAGTTTGCCTGTACAGTTTTTCATAATTTTGGAAGGAGACGCTATCTGAGAATTTTTTTAAATATGATAAACAGCGCATGTTCTTAGAAGATAATCGTAAGCCTCTAGTAGACCAGGGTTTGTGTTGCTTCACTTTAATAGGCCTGAGAGGAAAGGATTTGAATGCAAGATCAGATACTATCTTTACAAATCTAGAGAATTCGGAGTCGACGTCATCAGATAGAAAGTTCCAGTCAGATTTTAGACACAACTCATTGAAATTTTGGAAATTTTTATCTCCAAAAATACGGCCTAAATTGCGCAAAACATTTTTAGTTTTGGATTTTAGGGGAAATGTAGTTAATATTGCTTCATGATCAGAAAAACCTGAATTGAAAACAGTACAGTCAACGATTTTCGGATCAAAGGATGAAGTGACATAGTCTATGTTGGTAGAACTAGTTTTAGTTATTCTGGTTGGCGCGTTGACGTGTATGATTATTCCAAAAGAATCAAAAATGTTCTGAAGAGATTCTTTTGCAGCACAAACACTGGAGTAGTCAATATTCAAATCACCACATACAACTAATTTACCATTTAAAGGAAGGGATTCAAGTAAGCTCAGTAAATTTTGATAAAAAGTTTGCAAGTCCGCATCAGGTGTTCTATAAATACAAATAATGAAAATGTCATAAAAATTATTACAAACAATGGAAAATTCAAAATGTTTTTCAGATAATAAATGATCAAATTTAGTCACTGCTGAAAAGTCGTTATTTCTTGACATTATTATAGTACCTACCTCCATGAGATAAATCACTTCTATTAAATCGAGCGACTGAGGTGTAGTTTTTAACAAAGACTGGCTCATCAATATTTAACCAGTGTTCAGTAATTCCAACCACTTCAGGAAATTTAAGCTCTTCTAATAATAAAAGTAATTCATCTGTTTTATGTCTTAAGGACCGAATATTAATAAAAAATAAACTGAGCCCACCATCTTCTAAAGTTTCAGAGTGTGCTTGTTCCTCTGTTCGCGTCTTATTGATTAAAAAGTTTTTGCACTGGATGAAGAACCACTTGAATAATAGTTCTTATGGCATTCTCTGATTTTTTGGAGCCGGCAGAGCTTCTCTGAAGAAAAATAAGTCCTAAAGGAAGAGAGGTCTGCTTCAACTTCAGCTAAGCCAATACCGTAAGCATTGTGGAAGCGGTAATACAACTTCCGCAAGGAGTCTACATCGCTAGGAAGAGCCTCTGATGCTAACATTAATTTAATGCTAGTGCTAGTGTGCCCTTTCATACATACACTTGGCGGCTGGTCATGCAAATAGGCAAGGAATAGCCTAAGGGGTTTTAGAATCAGGGGGTCTCTCAGCCTGGACAACAAATAGCGACCATTTTCCATATCCGAAGTTCGGGACAGCCTCACTATTGGTGGAGTCATTGGATCCATGCCCAATCCCTCATCGAGTTTGTCAGGTTTATTCACAACTTTAATGTTTTGCAAATCCTTCCCACAGGATTTACTAGCTGCAATGGCTTCCTTGTCAGAACAAATTTGTATATATTTTGCCTCCGTAGGCAAAGGTACTGGTTTTGATGGTGAAAAATTTGTAGCTGACTGCGGTGGTACTTTAGGAGGAACTGGATAAGAAGGAGAAACTGATTGTGAATACATATTCGTTGGAAGATTAGTAGCATCGGTAATTTCTGTACCTGACGGCCACATATTGATGTCTTTGAGCTGCTTCAGGTAATTTTTGTTTTGCACACCAACTTTAAAATCTGAGTCTGTTCCTTTCCTCCTTTTCAACATTGGGAAGCATCGAATAAAGTCGGTGGTTCCTAATTTTTCCTTGATATAGTGTGCAAGGTGCTTAGCTGTGTATGGTGCTGGAATTTTTGAAACAACTATATACTGCCAATCTTCCTTTGCCGATGTTTTCTGGAGAACGGAAGTATTTAATGAAATGTCATCGTCAGTCTGGGTTGATATCGACTTTGTGTGTTTTTCTGTTGGGCTAGCACTTACTTTGGGCTTATGTTTGGCAGCTAACTTTTCTATGTTAGTAGCCATTTGGTTAATAATTTTGCGGAGATCACCAATTTCCTTCATTAGCTCTTCTTTGGATGTGTCATGGATTTGAATCTTAAAGGAATCCTCTTGGTTGTTCAAAAAAATCTTATCTTACTTATAATAAATCTGTAGAGAGGTCAATTCTGTACATGAAATATATTTCCAAAATAACTATCAGGGCGTGATTAGGGATCGATACTGATGCCAAAAATGCAATCAGTAAAATTTTTGTCTGTCTGTCTGTCTGTCTGTTTAACCGCTATAGAAACAAAAACTATTTGACGGATTTTAACGAAACTTGGTACAATTATTTTTCATACTCCTGAGCTGGTTATAGGATACTTTTTATCACACTACAATCAATAGGAGCTGAGCAGTGAAGGGAAATGTTGGGAAAACGGGAGAAGTTACTCCATTTTTTAAGTTTTCGTCGCGTGTGCAACTTTAATGGTTAAAGCTATACAGAAATCATCTTATTTTTATAATTTGGAGGTCAACTGTAAACGGTTTTTACAAAATTTCACCCACAAGGGGAGTTGCGGGGGCACGAAAAATAAAAAAAAATAATTAAAGTCCTACAGGTTTAAAACTTTGCAAAATAATTATTTTTATAATTTGGAGGTCAACTGTCAACGGATTTTACAAAATTTCACCCACAGGGGGGTTGCAGGGGCGTGAAAAAAAAAATTTAATCTATAAGTCCTACGGGTTTAAAACTTTGCAAAATAGTTATTTTTATAATTTTGAGGTCAATTTTGAACGGATTTTACGGAATTCCACCCACATAGGGGTTGCAGGGGCGTGAAAAAAATTAAAATCTATAAGTCCTACAGGTTTAAAACTTTGCAAAATAGTTATTTTTATAGGTTTGAGGTCAATTGTGAACTGATTTTACGAAATTTCACCCACAGGGGGGTTGCGGGGGCGTGAACAATAAAAATTAAAATTAAAATTTAAAATCTATAAGTCCTACAGGTGTAAAACTTTGCATAATAGTTATTTTTATAATTTTGAATACAATTGTGAACGGATTTTAGAAAATTCCACCCACAAGCGGGTATCCGGGGGCGTGAAAAATAATCTTTACATATAATAAATCTGTAGAAATGAAAATTCTATACATTAAAGATATTTAAAAAATAATTAGCGGGGGATGTTACTACATCGATATAGAACTTAGATTTTTTTGTCTGTCTGTCTGTATGTTTGTGCGCGCATCACATTAAAACTACTGATCCGATTCGAATGCGGTTTTCACAGATGTATTTGTCTTCTTTCAACTTAACATCTGGTGTATAAAAATTTCTTCCCCCACCCCTTTAACGAATTCGGGGGAGAAATTTTTATATAACAATCAACACGCCACGCGAACTACGTAGCGGGTACAGCTAGTATTAAAACATAAAATTAGCTTCATTTGACAAATCCTTATTAAATGAAAACTTTTTTAAAAAAGTTAAATCACCTTCAAAAAAAAAATGTTTGAATGTTTTCGAATGTTCCAAAATGAGTTTTTTGATGTGATTTTTTAACTTAGAGTAAAGTCAGGCAAATAAAGAGGCTAAGGAGCCACAGGAATGTTTTTATCAAAGGTAATACCACGAGTCCTTAAAATTTTATCGATAAATTTTTAGTTTCCACGAAAACTTTTTTATTTGGCAAAAATACGAAAACAAACTAAAATGTGATAAAATCACGAGTCCGTAGCACTATCATTGTATAGAAGGTTAATTAAAAATTTCATTGTAGTGTCCTGAAGATGGCCTTATAAAGGTCGAAACGGCGACACTTAATTTAAATAAGCTTTGGTTTTATTTCGGACCCCATTCCAACTAACCTATCATTTAATAAAATTAAAAAGTTTGAGTCTGGAAAATAAAAAATTATTTAGTAAAATATTATTGGACGAGTGGTATTTGAAAAGATTATTTTTTAAACCATTCTGTACAAAAACTACTTTATTTAAAAAACTTCCTAGAACAACTTATATTTTATAATTAACACAAACGAAATGCCGTTACCCCGCTATTAACTTATCCTGTACACTAGATAGTATTGTCAGTTGTCAGTTGTCGTGAGCGTCGTGAAAACAGGGTAATAATTTGAATAAATATTTATTTTTATACCTATTTATACAATTATATTATTAAAGAGAAAATTACCAAAATAAAAATTATTAAAGTTTACCTACAAGACCACATTTGCCTGTAGGCATATAAAAGTTTTAAATGCATGCAGAACCAGGAAGCAGGTTAGTTTTAAAGTACCTACATATTTGATTTTTCATTATCGTTTAGATGAATTGAATTGTGATAATAATAATAACTGTTTGTGACTAAAGAAACTTTTAAATTTGCGCGCCTATTGTTGCGCATAAGCAAGGAATTATGTTGTTACACCCTCTCTCAGAGGGTGTCATTATTTGTTTAACGCTGTTAAGTAAAGGTCGTTTTAAGCAAGTTAGTGTGTTTTCTTTCAATCATCCTAGTTTTGGAAAATCAAGATATTTGTAAAGCCAGTTATATACAGTCCACTTTCGAAGTTATTGTTTCTCAACATTTTTTGGTCCTGGCGATCCAGATATTTGTGTAAATAGTTGATAATCATCAACTTAATTTTTAAGTTTGCAAGCGGCGTGCATTGTGAATGCAATAATTCCAGTCAGCCACTTCACTGCCTCAAGTAAGAAATCGACGTTCTATCAACCACTTAGCTGGTCAACTACAAACTTCTGCTTAGTGAGTGAGTATACCTACTTTCCTATTTACAATTCCTTCTATAACAGATTTATTTCTATACCTGGATTTGGTATTCTCTCTTTTGAATTTGTATTATACATACTTATATTTTTTCAAGATGACCGACGCAAATATTTCTCTATTACGTAGAAAACGCGGTATAATTAAGTCAAAATTAACAAATTTTAACAATTTCATGAATAAAAATAACGATTTAGATAATAGTGTTGATAATTCTATTGTATTGGCGGATATTCAGTGGCGCTTAGATAATTAACGATTTCGAGTCCATTCAGGATGAAATTGAATGTCAGAATGAAACAATTTCTGAAGATGATTTAAAAGAAAGAGAAGATTTTGAAAATTCCTTTTATAGTGCACTCGCACTAGCAAAATCAATACTTGATAAATTTTATTCAGATAAATATTCGGAAAATTCAGCTCGTTCTATAAGATCAAACGCCCATTCTGTTAATCATAATCTAAATGTTAATAGTGTTAAACTGCCAACAATCGAGTTGCCAAAATTCAACGGTGATTTTGAGAGTTGGATGGATTTTCATGATTCATTTGATTAATAAAAAACACAACTTTAAGCGACATACAAAAATTTCATTATCTTAAATCCGTTATTTCTGGAAATGCATCTGCGGTGATTAGTTCGTTGCCCATTTCATCAATTAATTTTGAAATAGCGTGGCAATTAATTTGCGAAAGATACGCAAACAAAGATATTTTGATATTCAGTCATATAAAGGCTATTTTTAATTTGCCAAATATAGTAAAGGAAAGTTCTCAGCAACTTCGTCATTTGATAGACACAATGACAAGTAATCTACGGTCATTAAAGTCACTAGGAGAACCTACTGATCAGTGGGGTACACTCCTTCATTATATTTTGATAAAGAAATTGGATTCAGCTACTGAACGTGAGTGGGATCTTTTTAAACCTACTGGCGCTACGTTTGCTAACCTTCTTGAATTTTTAAAAAAGAGAGCTGATATTCTGGAAATCGTATTCTCAAACCAAATAAAAATAAAGATGTTTATTTTCAAAAAACTTGCATGAAAGGAAATAAATCGTCAAAATCATTTATTTCAACCCAACTTTCATGTCAGTTTTGCCAAAGTGCACATAAAATATCAAATTGTGCTAAATTTCTCAATCTAAGTGTTAAACAGAGATCAGAAGAAGTAAAAAATCGGAAACTTTGTTTAAATTGCATACATTCAGGGCACATTAGTAAAAATTGTAAATATGGAAAATGTCAAAAATGCGGACTGAAACATCATACATTACTACACGTGGACACAATCTCGTTTTCGTCTGCTCCACAAGGTTCTTCAGCTCCAACAGTTTCTCCGATTTTACAAACATCTTCTCGTGATAACACATCATCAGGAAACCCAACGTCATCTGTGCTTCTTTCATCGTACATTCCTGATAATCTGGTGCTTCTTTCCACTGTATCTGTTCTTATAAAGGATTCTCATGGTAAATTTCAAAATGCCAAAGCTATTCTCGATTCCGGGTCACAATCTAATTTCATCTCTGAAGATTTCTTTAACAAATTAGGGTTACAAAGGCAAGCCACTGAAATTTCAGTATCTGGTATTAGTCAGGTGGCTTCATTAATAAATTCAAAGTGTTCCGTCGAACTTGAAGCAATACACTCCACATATTCTATCTCTTTACCATGTCTCATAATAAAGGAGATATGTAGTTCGCTTCCAAGTTTTCCGATTGACGCGAATAGCCTTAATATTTCTCAAAACATTACTCTTGCTGAACCCTCATTCTTTAATCCTTCTAAAATTGACATTCTCATTGGATCTTCTGTGTTTTGCGATCTACTTCAAGTAGGGCAGATAAGATTAGGTCGTAATATGCCCATTCTTCAAAAAACTCATCTCGGTTGGATTATTTCAGGCCCAATTGCTAGCTCTTCAAGCAATATCACTCATTGCAATTTGTCTTGCAATTCCGAATGCCAAACTCTGTCTAAATTCTGGGAATTGGAAGAGTGCAGTAATTTAAAGAGAATACTTTCTGAAGAAGAGCAAATGTGTGAAACTCATTTTTCATCAACGTTTAAAAGGAACGCTGAAGGTAGGTTCATTGTTCAGATCGCTCTCAAGGAATCACCCAATGTTCTCGGGGACTCAAGCAAAATCGCTACCAAGCAATTTTACAATATTGAGCGAAGATTTCAGTATAATCACATGCTTCAAAAAAGGTATTCTGAATTTATTCAAGAATATATAAATATGGGACATATATGTCTAAATCAAATTTCATTCTTTCTAAAGATGTCTCTTATTTTTTACCCCATCATCCAGTGTTGAAGGAAGAAAGTTCGACTTCTAAACTTCGTGTCGTTTTCAACGGTAGTTCTCCTTCTAGTTCTGGAGTTTCGGTAAACGACATTCAAATGGTTGGTCCCAATGTACAAAGTGATCTTTTTTCAATTCTTCTGCGCTTTCGCCAGCACGCTTATGTAGTTTCCGCTGACATAGCCAAGATGTACCGGCAGGTTCTTATCGACCGGTCCCAGCGAAGCTTGCAGCAAATTCTTTGGAGATTCAATCCTGAAGAGGAATTAGGTTCCTTTCAGCTCAATACTGTAACGTACGGTACCGCTGCTGCATCCTTTCTCGCTACAAGGTGTTTGATTCAACTTTCAATAGATTCTTCTGATAAGTATCCTGAAGCTTCAAAAAGGATTGCTGATGATTTCTATGTCGACGACCTTTTGACCGGCTCGGACACAGCATCTGATCTGTCTCGTTTATGTTCTGAGATAAATGTAATTCTTCAAGGTGGTTGCTTTCCTTTGCGAAAATGGGCATCAAATTGTCCTGCTATAATTCAAGGTCTTAACGGTTCCCTTGAAGACTCAAACTTTCTTCACTTAGGAGACAACACCAGGGCTTTAGGTATTCTATGGTGTTTTGACACTGATATTCTAGCTTATCATGTCAAGGACATTATGTCCAAATCAATCAGCAAACGATCAATCCTCTCAAACATTTCTCAAATTTTTGATCCGCTAGGGCTTTTGGCTCCTTCCATTATTAAGGCTAAAATTCTAATTCAAAAAATCTGGTCTGAAAATCTTGACTGGGATCAGTCGGTTCTTATTTACATTCATACGGAATGGTTATCAGTAGTTATAACAAATCATGTTCTGGATCACTTCCGGTGGTGATCTAGAACATGATTAGCTTTTGAGGGGGCTAAGGTGATCTAGAACATGATTAGCTTTGACGAGATTCAAGAGGTGTAGAAAATGATTAGTTTTTTGATGGTTCTGAGATGATTAGCTTTTTCTTTGGGTAAAAAAGGAAGAGATGTTGGTAAGATGAAAAAAAAATCGCGCCGTGATGTTGGAGTTTTAGGATGTGCGTTGATGGTGAGATGCTGGACGATGATCGTCTGGGCGTGTGTCGTTTTTTAGCTGGATAATTTTCGGCTGGCAGATGATTTTTTATTGTAAATTTGAAATATATAAGTTAAAGAATAGAAATTGGATAAGAGTGGTTATTGTATTTTTGAGGTCAAAGTGTCAGATAACAACTTAATTAATTTCCTGTTTTATGTTGTTCGAATATCAAAACAACCTTCAACAAGTTTAAACATGTAAACTTGTAAGTGGGGTATTGTATTGTTAGCATTAAACATAAAAATATTTTATAATTTAATTATATTTTAAATGACCCTCATTGAACTCTATAGAATATTTCACATTTGATACATCAGCATTTTTTCTATCGATTAACTATTAATTTGCTGACTGCAATAATCTTTGTAAAAGTATAAAAATTGTTATATGTTTGGCTATTAAAGGTTTTGAGATAAAAACAATTATTATCGGTTTAAAATTGTTTATTTAAATAATTACAACGGTAGTATAATATTAACAAACCATTGACGTAGATGTTCTGAATTTCTCTGAGTGCAGAGTCCATAAGTAAGATGGTTTAAACATGACTTTGAGTTAGAGTTTAATTTCCCAGTGGCGTGGGGTGTTCCATCAAATTTAACAACATCTACAATAACAACATTGAAAATTTCAAATTCTTCATACTTCTTTCGCAAAAAATCAGCTTTCTGTTCACCTCTTACATGTGAAGTAAATAGTTTTTTAAAATATCATTAAGTTTACAGTAATGAATATTTCCAGAAGCATATTTTTTTCCATGCACATGGTTTTCTATATATCTCACAGTCTTTTTATCTGCATAGCTTAATGATTGATAAGTTTGTGGTGGTTCAAATAGAAAATGTTGTTGTTTGAATCCAAATTCAATGCTAAGTTCTTTAAGATAAAATATTTCATTAATTTGAAAACCCTGAATGTCTGCGAAAATTTTTAATCTGAATCTATGGTGTATTATTTTCTTTTAAATATGTTCCATTAAAACGATCAAAAAACGTTCAAATTCGTCGTGTTGACGTCTATTTTTGACACTTTGACGCTCATGAATTTAGTAGCGATAATATAGCGAAAACTGACGCATTTTTGACACTTTGAAATTATGTTTTTCCATAAGAAATACATGTAAATCGTAAATTTTTTCTTATCAGTTTTTTAAAGCGTTATTGCGACAAATTTTAGCGCTATTTTAACGTTTGGACGTTTCACATTTTGGAACTGTGACGTTCATGAATTTTGTAACGGTAAAATAACATTTTTTGACGCTATAATTATCGATTTTGAAATAATAGTCATTATTTTTTATAAAAGTTTATTACATTATCTTTATAAAAGTAAATATACAAAGTATTAGTACATATTTCACAATGTATATAAGAAAACGTGTACAAAATAAAAAAAAAACAAAGTTTATAAAATATTAGATTTTTCGATCCAGCTATTATGCGAACTATCGAACCCCAGCCATTTAACGTAGATTTTATTGCCTTTTTTTCTCAACACTTTTTCAACAAGGTAAATATCAGGATTTTTTGACTTTTGTAGCTCTTCCTCGTAAAATGCTCCTTTAATTGGTAATCCATGTAAATCTTCTAACATGTATGTTACGGGATTAGTTATGTTCACTTTGGTAATTTTAAAAAGCTCCGTAGTCCAATTAGGTGTATATCCTTTATCAAATAGATGCTTTGCCTTGCTTATGCGCACCACATCTCCAATTTTATATTTTCGCGGGCCTGCTATTTTCAAATGATTATAATGTTGCTTCAGAATCTCTTTTTCATTGGACTTGTTTACCTGGGACGGTCTCCGACCAATCGTTCTATGTTTGCTTTCGTTGTACTCTTTTGTAATTTTCGGTAACACATCTATCCACCTGTACGTACCGTTTAAGCTAAAATGCTTATACAATTTCGTTTTCAGCGTTCTAATAACTCTTTCCGCCATACTTGCTTTCATCTTGGTAAATGTACTATAATGATTTATACCATGTTTCTGCATTAGATTTTGAAATTTTGTGTTGTAAAACTCTTTGCCCTGATCAGATTGAAGATTTTTCGGTTTGCGTTTTCCTATAATATCAGCAAAAGCTTTCATGATTTCTTCGCCAGTTTTCGATTTCAACGGTCGAGTCCAGAGAAATTTCGAAAAGCAGTCAATTACCACTAGAATCATTTTAAACGATCGATTTTGAGTTGCGTAAGAACTCATTTCAGCCAAATCAATTTGCCATAAATCATCCAAACCTTTGATAATTGTTCGTCGACGAGCATAATTTTTTCGAGCTGGTTTATGCAGCTCATTAACAACTTGAATCTTCTCTTTTGAATGCATAACAGGGACTAAATGTTTAGGGATTTTGTACTAACCGATTCTCCAATGCTTTTATGGCCAAATCCATCGCTTTAATAGTTTCTACAACATTACGCAGATTATTTTGCTTTATAGTTATTGTATCAGTCAAATCAGCAACTTTTTTTTCAATAGCCAAAATGTTTCCAGAGAGTATATTAACATTTTTCGTTACAGAGTCAGTTCTTTTAAGAATCTCATCCAACAAATCTTGACGTATATCTGGAATATCCTGATTATATAATTTTAAGAACGCTTTCTCGATTTTATCTTTTACGTTTTCTACTGCATTTGTTTGATTAACAGCTAACTGTGCAGAGTTTGCATTAATCGTTGCTATTTGTGATTCTAAACTTTTAAGCGAATTTTTAATATCTCCTCGTAGGTACTGTTTTGCGGTGACAATTGATTCATCTACATACTTTTTATTAGCCATATGTTTGCTGGCTAAAGGAGGATCTCTTGATATAAAAGTGTTTATGGTCATCAAGTCATTATTGAATGTAAGTTTCATAGCATTCATGTTTTCAGTTAACTTTTGAACATTATTATCCATATATTTTTTATTGACGGCATCGCTGTCTGAGTCAGGATCTTTAACATTACAAAGTTTTAAATTTTCAAAATCAATATCACCGTTTGCAGTATGGACTAAGGTTGGTTTAGACATCAGCAATAGTTTTTTATTGCCTATATCATGTTTAGTACGTCCGAATTTGTCGACACTCATTGTGGTAATGATGTTTAGGCAATAATGCGTGCTTCTTTTAATTCCTCGATAATTGCAACAATTTCATTATCATTCGAAGTATTTCCTGCTTCTTTTGACGCTATTAAAAGCCGAAGCCTGTCAACGAGTTCGTTTGGATCGTCCCAATATTGAAGGTCAATTTTATTATCGTTGTAAACCATTTGCATCCCAGAGCCCACAGTGCTCGAATGTTTTCGCAAGTGAGAGGTAGCCAGAGGTTTTATGATATGTGTGTATTTAAATCGGTTTGTTCCTTTAAGGTGTCCTTTAATGTTTTTATGAGGATTTGTTAATTCTAGTATTGTTCCATAACGCTTTAAATCGTCATCATTGTAATTTTCAGGATTATCATTAAAAATTAATTCATACAGACCCGGTGTACCTCTTATCTGTTTGCCTTTTGTAATAATAAATCCATGAGTTTTATCAAAGTCGATTTGTTTGCCACCCAAAAACCATTTAGAAGTATGAGCATCGTAAGTAGGGCCATAAACCGGGTCTATATTATCTTTTTTCTCCCAATGATCTAGAATATATGGATGAGCCATTGGGGGATACTGATCCAAGTATTCCTTAATAACATCTTCTGAAATGTTAAGATCTTTAACAGCCTGTTCATCGTCTTCATAGAATACTTCATCGTCATCATCATTAGCGGTTTCGGCAACATTTTCGAGTTTTACAAACTCAGGTATACTCAATTGCTCTTTTTGTTTAGGTGATTCTTCTTTTTCTTTGGGTGGTTCTTCTTCTTTTTGTTTAGATGGTTCTTTTTTAGGCTCTGGCTCGTTGACTGGTTGAGGATGAGAGATCACTGTTTCGTTTAGAGAAGATTTTACAATTTTGTGTAGAGGTTCCGTGACGGGTTTAAACAATTTATTTAGTGTCTCATCCGTTTCAACTCTACCCAATTGTAACGCTTTATATTTTTTTCGAATCGATCGAGCAAGTTCGGCAATTTTTCTCTTACGAACGGCTACGTCAACTGGATTGTCTGACATGTTGTTGAATAATGAACGCAATATTATAATTTTATGTATTTATCAAAACCGATTCGATATCGACCGTTGTTTAAATCAAAGTCTTTTGCAATAACCATTGTCCCATATTTTTCTTGCCAACATTTCGAACACAACTGTTTAAATTCTTCAAAACTCATATCCGGTGACACGTGTTCATCAAAGACATGTTTCAAATTAATAGCATCTTGTTTAAAAAGTACAATTAGGTTACTGTTATCTCTACAAATTTGTTTACAGCATTTCGAGTAGGTTTGTGAAAGAAATGCGCTATCTATATCCCGATGTCGGCCCATGCTGTAGTATTCTCGAATCTTTTGCTGGTTCTCACATATGACGTCATCAAAAATAAAAATTGAATTTGGTTTTGCTTCATTTGGGCTAATAATTTCATCGTTTTCTTTAAACGGAAAATATCCCACACCTTTAACTTTCGACAGCACTTCTTCCAACAATTTATACTTGGGCTGATACAATGACTTTGAATAACCGTAAACATTTTTAAATTTCGCGCCATGCGGATGAAACAGTAATGATAACATAACGTTTGTTTTGCCACACCCACTGGGTCCACAGATTAGCGCTCGAAACGAGTTTGGTAGCAATGCTCCATGTTTGCTGCCAGCGATTTGATCGTTTCCTTCATCTAGATTTTCAATTGGCAGTGTGTGTTCTTGCTGAACGACCTTCATGTTTTGACATGTTTTTCATTGTTTCAATGTATAAGTAGTGTAGTAATTCTAAAATCATTTCATTTCTCATGTTGGTTTTTGAAGGTGAAGGTGTGCTCAACAGCTTTATCAATAATCTGCCGTTTGAGTTACATTATCCCAGTTACAACTTTTTGGGTCCAGGCACCAAATTACATAAAAGACTTGCACGTGGAGATACGGGTGTTAACCTGCTGGACGACGCAGCCAGAGAACACGATATGGCATATTCTAAACATAAAGATTTAGCGGAAAGACATAAAGCAGACGAGATTCTAGAGAATAAAGCGTGGGAAAGAGTAAAGTCCAAGGACGCATCAATTGGTGAAAAGACTGCAGCTTGGTTAACGACCACCGCAATGAAAGCTAAACGTAAACTTGGCATGGGTTTTAGGAAACCTAAATCGTTTAAACGCAATATTATAAGTAAAATACAAAGGGATATAAAAAAAGCAGGTCCTTCGGCTACATTAAAACGAGCAGCCAGTATTGCACTAAAAGCAGCCAGGGTAGCTGTACAAAATGCTGGTGGAAAAAATCAGGTTAAAGTACCTAGAATTATTCCCATCGAACCAAAATCTGGAGGATTTCTACCGTTAATTCCGTTATTTGCTGGACTAAGTGCACTCGGGGCGTTGTCTGGCGGAGCTGCTGGAATCGCTAAAACTGTGATTGACGCTAAGAATGCTCAGAAAAAATTGGAAGAAGAACATCGACATAACAAAGCTATGGAATCTCTCGGTAAAGGACTATATTTACGAAAAAATGCCAGAGGGGGCTTTGGTCTCTTTCTAAAGAAGCAAAAAAACTAATTACGCTACCCAATCGAGGATTGTATGATTATGAACTAAAACGATATGCTAAACATCTAAAAATCCCAAATTTTAGAGGTGTATTTATGCGAGACACATTGCCTAAAACCGGTCCTGCTCAACGCGAATGCGCAATCCTAAATTTGGATGAAAGCAAAAATCATGGAACTCATTGGGTGGCGTATCGGAAGATTAACAATAACGTTGAATATTTCGATTCATTTGGCAAGTTGAAACCGCCGAAAGAACTTGTACAGTATCTAGGACCTGCAACGAAAATTGTTTACAACCACGATCCTTACCAGACTTTTAATCAAATCAACTGTGGTTATCTTTGTTTAGAATTTCTATACGATGGAGGCTGTTTTGGCGTACATTAATCGTGAAAAGAACCTGATTGACTTTACTGAACAAGAATTGGCAAGTTTTCCTATACGTTATTTAAAAAGGTACGCAAAACCTTGTGAATTATTACAAGTTTGGTGCAAGTTGCCGCTTGAATATAGATTGGATTTTGAATTGCGAACCTGCCTACCCTGCTTTGTTCATCATAATCGTCCTGAATGGACCACCCATGTTGATGGACCTGCGCAATCACAAGGAAATTGTCATATATGTAAACTAGGTTTAGAAAAATGTAATGAACTTGTGAACAATTATTTAAATAAATGTTAAAGATATACAATTTTATTTCTTTGTTTAACCTCCAACAGTTATGTTGTTGACGCTAGAGAGTCGTGATTATCAATTTGATTGGACTCCTCCGGTTCCGTTGAGTTTAGATCCAAAGAAACAATACAAGTTGGCATTTCTGTTTTTCTTTTCGTACAACAGTATACCGAATGTAGAGAATGGCAGTAATGCTTTTTACTATTACAAAAATAACGATAAAACTAAATTGGAGAAAATAACGTTAAATACAGGTTGCTATGAAATTTCCGATATTGAAGAGACGATTAGAAATTTACTAAATATACCATCAAATGCAAAGATTGAAGACGTTTTTTCATTAAAACCCAACAATAATACACTCAAGTGTGAAATATTCAGTAGTCAACATGCAATAAATTTCGAGCGTGAAGACAGTATAGGCAGAATGTTGGGTTTCTCAAAGAGGATTCTGGAACCGAACGTAAGACATAGTTGCGATCTACCTGTGGAAATTGTTAAAGTACGAACGATTCGTTTCGAAACAAACATTACCACCGGAGCCTTCTACAACAACAGACCTACTCACACTATCCACGAGTTTGGTATATCTGTAGACCCTGGTTACGCTATCAACGAAATTCCTAAAAATATCACGTATTTGCCAGTGATTGATATACCTGAGATTACAAATATTACTATACTGGCATTGGATCAAAATTCAAGACCTGTAAATTTTCAAGGTGAAAGAAGCATATTGGGTTTGGAGTTGAAAGAATGGGATTAATTTTCAACTATATAGCACCTTCATATTTTCAGAAGCCTGCAGTATTGAACAAATCGTTAAAGTGTTTAGTAGGACGACGACGACGACTTACTAGAGACAACGTTTTATTTTTGAAAGCTCTTGGTTTCAAAGTTATTAACAATAATAATAATGAATCGTATACGAACAATTCAAGATCCAATGTTTGATCTCTATCGAGAACCGACTCAGGATGAATCGATTAGAAAATCCGAATACCGATCTTACACACCGTTCATCAAATCGTTTAGCTGTAGCGACATTGTAGAATTTAGTGTAAATCAGGTGGACTCATTCTTTGCAATGCATGATACGTTGTTGGCTATTAAAGGAAAATTGGATATAACTGGTGATGGTGATGTTAGTTTGACACCAAACTTTGGAGCATTTCTATTCGACTCGTGTACGTATAGCGAAAGTGCAAGAGAGATAGAAACAGTTCGAGATCCTGGAATTGTTAGCACTGTAAGAGCTTTAACATGTTACAATGAAGAAGATTCTCGCCACCTTGCCATTGCCGGTTGGAATTATCCCACAAATCCCATTCTCAATCCTGCTGATAAGTCATTTAGTTTACTGATGCCGCTTAAACACATCTTCAACATTTTCAATGATTACCCAATGGTAACTTGTGGACGACAAACGATTCGATTCGTTCGAGCTCGTAATGATCTCGATAGCGTTATTGTAACAGAAAAACCAGGTACCGGTAACGTAACTACTTCTACAACCGTACAGATTATGATTCATTCGATGGAACTGAAAGTAAAACATATTTATCCAAATGATTTCGTTAAAGAACAATTGATGCGATCAATTCAAAGCGATCGTCCAATCGTAATTCCGTTTAGAAAATGGGAACTACATGAGCTACCATCTTTGACCACAGGAGCAAAACAAGAAATTTGGGCTGTTAAAACGACGTCTGCAATAGAGAAACCTCGATATGTTATTGTATTTTTTCAAACTGATAGGAGAAATCTGAAAACTGCAGATCCTTCTTTATTTGATCACGTAAATCTACAAGGTCTCAGACTCGCATTGAATGGTGAATATTTTCCCAATGAAAGGATGCAACTTGATTTTGAAAAAAACGACTTTGCGCTAGCTCATTACAACTACAGCGAATTCAATTCCAGTTACAACAGAGTATCAATGAAACGACCATTAATGGATTTTCTAGCATTCCGAAATCGTGCTTTGTTTGTTATCGATTGTTCTAAGCAAGAAGAATCAATGAAATCATCGACTGTTGATGTACGACTAGAAATTGATGCCGACAAAGGATTTACCAAAAATACTAAAGCATATTGTATCATAATTCACGATTGTTTATTGGAGCATTATCCCCTAACGGAAGTAGTTAAAAATATAATATAAACTACTAATTATTTAGTATTTGCTCAGCTTTCAAAGAAGTTTCATCATCATCATCATGAGAATTGCAGTAGTCGACATCCAAGGATTTATAATCGATGAAGTTTTTTATCCAAAAGAAGTCGCCATACAGATTGGTGGTATAAAATCAAATTTTTTATTTAAACCACCAAAACCATTTCTCGAGTTGACTGCTAAAGACAAGAAAACCACGCGGTATTTAGAAAAATTTTTGCATGGAATACGATACGATTCTGGAGATGTAGATTATTCCGATGTCAATGCAATTTTGGAGAAACACCTACTTGGCAACGTTGATTTGATTTATGTTAGGGGAAATCAAAAAATTGACTTTTTAAAAGCAAAATGCGAAGAACTTGGATTTTATCCATTAATTTATGACGTTGCAAATTATGATGGGACACCCTGTGCAACAAAAAATTTTGAACCTGTATATTCAGGATGTCCTCACCACGCCAACGGTAAATTTATGTGTGCATATAATAATATTCTTACTTTGTATAATTGGTTGTTTTATACTATATTACCTAAATAAAGCTATAAAAAAATAAGGTTTTTTTTTTATTGAAACACCTTTTAAAAGTTTACAAATATTTATTATTATTATTATTATTATTATTATTTAAAAATACATTTCATTGCTTCATTATTCTTTTAGTTTCTTTCGCCAGTACTATAAACAGAGGTATAAAATAAGAAAAGTCATAAAACTAAATAAATATTTGCAAATAAATTCACAATACATTCCCAATAACTTATATTAAACAAAAATTTTGAATACATTAAATAACAATAAACTAGTAACCTTTTAATAAAAATTATAAATCAGTTGAAGTGATACTATAATGACCCCAAGGGAGGGTATCATCACAATTAGGTAGAAGATATCTTTTGTCATCAGAAGCGCTTAGAGCGATTTTCCGTGTTTCGATGCTAAAAACGTTATGATTAAACGATAATATATTACATTGTTTTTCATATTGAGGTTCTAAACTTTTCAAACATTTCACATAATGGTCAAACGTAATTTTGTTTTGTATTATATGTTTTTTAATACCCTTCGATTTCTTAGTAACTCCTAAATTTAATATTTGATTTTCGTTTAATGTGGTGTTAAATTTCTGTCTTTCTTTCTCACTAACTTGAAATTTAATTGAATACATCTTTGATCTAAGCCCAACAAAATGTGTGATAATTTTGGATTTAGCTTCATCTTTCATTTTACCCAAAACTTTTTTATTAACTAGGGGGATATTATAAGGATTATCTACGGGATAATCGCTTGTATCAAATTTATCAATGTTTAATAGAATTACCTCCTTATAAGCATCATCACAAATAAGTTCATAACAATAACTATCAGTGTCTGAATAAGTCAAAAAACACCTATTTTTACCCATGTAAGGTAACATAAACCCATAATGAAAATCATACATTTCTGTTTTGGAAAGATCTAAAACACTCATGCCAATATAAAGAGGTTTATTAAATTCAATTTCAAATTTTTTTAGTTCCACCGCAATTAAATCTTCATCAAAAATTTTACGACTATGAAATGCTGGACTAGCAATAAAATTTTTTGCACCGTATCTTCCATCCCATTTTCGTAACAATTTAATTGATCTATGCTTACGAATGTTCTCCATCGTTTTACCAAACACAGCATTGTTCATGAGTTTATAAAGATTCTTTTCAAAATCGTTGGTAGCTAAAGTTCTATAATGGTTGTTAAGATCAATATAGGGTTTCAGCCACCTTGACTGTTTGAATTTTAATACTCTATGAATTTTTTTAATAATTAATCCATGAGCTACAGCTTGTTTCAAAGCGCGGTAATGTATTACATAGTTCTTTTTATCATATAACGTGGTTAGAAGTTTTTTATATTTCGAATTTGGTGGAATTGAATGTTCTGCACAAAACGGAAAATCTCTGTGATAATCATGCAATTGTTGAGGGTATTCCAAATCAACCTCAAATATATAACCAGTATCACCATCGTCTGGAATAGTGTTTATATCTATATTAGCGTCAACCCATTCAAAGCCTCCATAAGCAAGAGGCTCAGACATAGCTTTTCCATAAAGATTATTCAAATCTAAGTAGAGCAAATATTTTGATGGTTTAGAGGGATCAAAATCCGTCATATATTTATTGTTTGCTTCTGAGTATCGCTTGATGCATACTGAGATCCCTCCACGAATTCCCTTTTCGATAAATAATACTTGATCAATGTCTTTAAGAAGTTCTAAATTACATTTAGTAAATTTCAACATTGCATCCCAGGTATATCCTGGCATGGTGTAATACCACGCTGGATCTAACCCATATGACTCATAACATTTTTCTCTAAATATTTCGAAACAATCTGCTAATAATAAGATATCTGTTTTCATATAAATATTTGAATATTCTTTCAACGTATTTAGGTTGAAAATTTTCCAAATTTTTTGTGCATGTGCGTACTGTTCATCATCAATATATTTATCATATAGTTTATTGAAAAAATTTTCTTTGCTTGGCAATTCTTTATCGTTCAGCTTTTCCATTGAATCAACATAATCGTAGGGGTAAACTCCTTTTTTAGTTAGTAATTTGAACTGATCATCATTTAAATTTTTAAATTCTTGCTTTAGATTCGTTAAATCATTCGGGTTTAAAGTTTTTGCTAATTCATCCAGAGATGACCCCAAAAAGCGAAATGAATCAATAAAACGGAATTTTATATCTGTATGCTGATCAAATTTAACAGTAAATGATATGTATCTTTCTTTATTAATAGGAAGTAAGCTGATTTGACCTAACCTAGATAAATCTCGAATCATAAAATGTGCATCATATCCAGACAAATTATGAAATACTACTGGTACTATATATTGCTTTCGATAATTTAGGTTGCAGCTTTGATGACTGAATCCGCGGAAGGAACCATCGAAATGTAAATGATCACGTGTGATAACATCTGTACTCGTAAACTTTTTCTGACATATATGACAAAATTCGGCATCTTCAAGATTGATTAACTCTTTTAACGGAATTATCTTTTTAATTTCAGAATCAACCAAAGTAGCAATCTTTTTCATTTGATATGCAAACCATGTCATGCAGTCATCACCCGTATTACTATCATAGTATGTTAAAGAATTATTATAAAATGATTTAAAATAATAACCTGCACTGTAAGCTTTATGATATTGATATTTAATAGTATTAGATTGAGAAACATCAGAATATTTAGCTAACAAAGATTCAAAGTCAGCATAAACTATGAAAGGAACTCTTTGAGCATATATATGGTTTTTAAATTGAATTGAATTATATTTTGGAAATGATATTTTACAACTGTTGACTTTTTTACAAAGTTCCTCATGATTACATAATTTTTCTTTACTATAGAAATAATTCAGACATCTATCACAAATGTATTTTCTTTTCGTATTAGATTTACTTATTTGTGCAGATACTAATCTAGATAAATTTTTAATCCAAACATAATGATAAACAGTTTTATCCTCATCATGATCATTAACTAAATCTGTTGAAAGAGATTCGAAATCATTTATTTTAGGGTAATACTTATTTTGAATTAGTAATAAATTTACATGTTGCTCTAATTTACAGTTAGTTAATCGAACAGGTAATACAGTAAAAAATGAATTCTTTTTAGTCTTTCTTAGTTCTAAACCGTACAAGTTTATAGAAATATTGTTTAATTTTTCAAATTTAGAAATCTCAGATATTGGCATGGGTATGGTTAAACCTTCAACATTCAAAACATGAGTATAATGCGGATAGGAGGTTATTCTATTACTATTTGTGTTACTTGGATGTAAAGCTGATGTAACTGCCCAGAAAAAGCATGCTTCATCTGAGTTTTTTATGTTAACACAAGCATGCCTTTTAGCTATCTCATTTGGTAATTTAATAAAGGATGAAGCTCCCAAACCAATCTCTAATTTATTAAAGTTTATCTCTAATGAAACAATTTTATTCAACGCCCACCCAGAACCGCGCTCTTGAAATTCCGAAAGTTTTGTAATAATTTTTTCAACAATGTGATTCTGAAACCATAATTTTAGATCTGTACCATTATCAATAATTTCATTTTTTGTTGTTAAATATTTTAAGTCTACTTCAGTTTCACCATCATCACCAAATCTTTTTATAAATTCCCCAGCAAATGATACATTCACTTTCATTATCTGATTTGTTTTTAAAAGACAGTTAATTTTTAATTTAAAAATTTTGAATGAGTCAAGAAAAAAATCATCTAAATTTGTATGACGTAAATTTATTATAACTCCAGTTAAAAGTCTACTTTTAAAAGCGGAATTTACATTTTCCCAGACTACACGATCACTTCGATTACCCTTAATTCCTCGGCCTAACTTTCTTTTACCTAAACGTTTGATTAAAGCACGACACCGCTTTAAATGTCCAATATTGGTAATTAGTTTTTTTTGAGTTCCAACTGAGTGACATTTTTTAAACAAGGCCCTATTACAAAGTCGGATAGTTTTATGAAGATGTTTCACCCACCTATCTCTATTATGCTGATGACCGCCCTCACTTAATACTTTTAATGCTTTGTTGCTTACTGATACCAAAGCATCAATATTCACTTCAAACTGATTCATATTAATTTAAATTAAAAGGTTACTTACAACATATAATCTTTACATTCATCTCATCGTAATCAACCTCATTTGGTGTCGTAGCCGCTATCTTGAGTACTCTTAGAATCCTCAGTCTAAAAAGAAAAAAGAAAATCTTATTATCTTCCAATCTATGTGTGTGTGTGTGTGTGTGTGTGTGTGTGTGTGTGTGTGTGTGTTTATAGAGAAAATTTACTAACCTGTTCTACAATGGAAAACAAAGTCCTCGGTTCATTTAGTCCAGTTATTTTCTGTACTCCAGTGAAGACAATACAATACTGTCCTGCATTTATTTTCTCAAGATGTGGTTCAATACAGTTTGTAACTCTTTTAGGGAGAAAAGTGACGCAGTTTTCTAATTCCAGAAAAATGGAATCTCCAAATTTCCGGTGTTTCGACAGCTTTGCATTCACAATTTTTAAAGGTTTATTTAATTCCAATTCTCGAACTTTCAGTTTCGGTTTGTTTTCAACTAGTTTCGAACACTCGTTGTTAATAGCGTCTAAAAAATTCATCTGAAATTATGAATCTGATAAATAAATATCCAAAGAACAGCACTTAATGTAATAAATTACTTACTTTTAAAGTTTTCACAAAATTCTTGATAGTTTCACAATTACAATAATCAAAATATAACTGAGAAAAAACTATTCTTCACGATGTATTTATACATGTATTAATTATAATAATTAACATTTTACAAAGATTATTGCAGTCAGCAAATTAATAATTAATCGATAGAAAAAATGCTGATGTATCAAATGTGAAATATTCTATAGAGTTCAATGAGGGTCATTTAAAATATAATTAAATTATAAAATATTTTTATGTTTAATGCTAACAATACAATATCCCCACTTACAAGTTTACATGTTTAAACTTGTTGAATGTGAAATATTCTATAGAGTTCAATGAGGGTCATTTAAAATATAATTAAATTATAAAATATTTTTATGTTTAATGCTAACAATACAATACCCCACTTACAAGTTTACATGTTTAAACTTGTTGAAGGTTGTTTTGATATTCGAACAACATAAAACAGGAAATTAATTAAGTTGTTATCTGACACTTTGACCTCAAAAATACAATAACCACTCTTATCCAATTTCTATTCTTTAACTTATATATTTCAAATTTACAATAAAAAATCATCTGCCAGCCGAAAATTATCCAGCTAAAAAACGACACACGCCCAGACGATCATCGTCCAGCATCTCACCATCAACGCACATCCTAAAACTCCAACATCACGGCGCGATTTTTTTTTCATCTTACCAACATCTCTTCCTTTTTTACCCAAAGAAAAAGCTAATCATCTCAGAACCATCAAAAAACTAATCATTTTCTACACCTCTTGAATCTCGTCAAAGCTAATCATGTTCTAGATCACCTTAGCCCCCTCAAAAGCTAATCATGTTCTAGATCACCACCGGAAGTGATCCAGAACATGATTTGTTATAACTACTGTTATCCTTTAAGAATGAACTTCCTTTACTAAATGATCTTAAAATTCCTCGCCATTTTATCTGCCAAAATTACATTCATCTTAAATTGCATGGATTCTCCGATGCATCAGAGCAAGCATATGGAGCATGTATTTATAGTCGCAGTGTCAATTCCTTCGGTGAGGTTGCAGTTCGTCTTATTTATGCAAAGAGTAAGGTTGCTCCTCTCAAAAAACACACTCTTCCTAGACTCGAGCTTCTAGGAGCTCTTATCCTTTCAAGGTTGTTCAAAAAGGTAATTGAGTCATTAACAATCGAGTTTAGAAGCATTTATTTTTGGTCAGACTCGACAATAGTCTTAGGGTGGATTAACACGGCACCCAACTGTCTTAACCTTTGTTGCGAATCGGATTTCAGAGATACAAATCAATGCAACTTCTGGTATATGGTCTCATGTTGGTTCCAAGGAAAATCCCGCTGACTTACTTACGCGTGGCCTCAATCCTTCTCTGCTCCAGTTTTCAAGTTTATGGTGGGATGGACCATGTTTCTTGCATTCAGAGCCGATTTCTTGGCCTGCTCAGCCCCTCCAATTAGATAAGGAACTTCCTGAATTAAAGCAGCATTCCCTGGCTTTGATTGCGTTACCAGAAATAGACTTTCCGCTGAACCGTTTCTCTAGTTTAACGCGATTGTTACGTTGCGTAGCATACTGCCTACGTTTCATACATAATTGTCAACGTTCAGTTTCTTCTAAGTTAACAGGCTGTTTGTCTATTAAAGAGTTGGATAATGCTGAAAAATGTTTAATTAAATTAGTCCAATCACAAGCATTCAGTAGAGAGCTTCGAACTCTACTTTCAAGTAAATCCCTTTCTTTCAAAAGCAATTTATTACCTTTATGCCCATTTCTAGATGATGGTATTCTTCGTGTAGGAGGAAGATTAAAAAATTCTTCATTTAATAGGGATAAAAAACATCCTATTTTATTACCTTCTGGTCATCATTTCACAAAACTAGTATTCAGGGATGCACATATTAAGTCTTTGCATTGCGGTGCTCAGCATCTTCTTTATGTTGTTCGTGAAAAATACTGGCCTATTCATGGCAGAAACGCAGCTAAGGCAGCGGTTTGCGATTGCATAACTTGTTTTAAAGTCAACCCTTCTTTTATTCCTCCGTTGATGGGAAATCTTCCTTCATTCAGAGTTGAACCGTCATTTTCGTTTTGTCACACTGGAGTTGATTACGCCGGTCCGTTTCTTCTTAAGGACAGACGAGGACGGGGATGTAAAACCTTCAAGGCTTATGTTTACCTATTTATATGTCTTAGTACTAAAGCCTTGCATTTAGAGTTAATTTCTGATTTATCAACACCAACGTTTATTTCGGCTCTTAAGCGTTTTATTTCACGCAGAGGCATGCCGCATCAAATGCACTCTGATAATGGCACAAACTTTGTTGGTGCTCGCAACGAGCTAATCGGCTTAGGTGAATTTTTAAGAAATAATGCAAACCATATTTTTGATGAATGTAATAATCAAATTTTCTCTTGGAGTTTCATTCCCGGTTATTCGCCTCATTTTGAAGGTATCTGGGAAGCAGGCGTAAAATCTGTAAAATTTCACATGAAACGAACGATGTCGAATGCGCTATTAGTTTATGAGGATTTTCAAACTATTTTAATTCAAATAGAGGGAATATTGAATTCAAGACCTCTTTCCCCTCTATCCAGTGATCCTAACGATTTAAGTCCTTTAACACCTTCACACTTTTTAATTGGAAGACCCATTTACTCACTTCCTGAAGTAAATTTCATGGATTGTAAGGAGAACAGGTTATCGTTATACAAAAGACTTCAACTCATCCAGCAACACTTTTGGAAGCGCTGGGCATTAGAGTATATATCCGAGTTACAGCAGCGTCAGAAATGGAAAGGAAATTCTCCAAACGTGAAACCAGACACATTGGTTCTTATCAAGGATAAGACACTTCCTCCGAAGAAATGGTTACTTGGACGCGTTCACTCGCTTCATCCTGGTGCTGATGGAGTAGTTCGAGTAGTGACCATTAGAACTAACAGTGGAAATATTCGAAGAGCAGTTTCAAATATATGTCCTCTTCCGATAGACACTGTGTGAAAGTGTTGTAAAAATGATTATTTTTACTGTTGACTATTTCTTGTATATATGTATATTTTAATTGTTGAAAGTTAGCCCTTTCAAGGCATGTTTGTGACTAAAGAAACTTTAAAATTTGCGCGCCTATTGTTGCGCATAAGCAAGTAATTATGTTGTTACACCCTCTCTCAGAGGGTGTCATTATTCGTTTAACGCTGTTAAGTAAAGGTCGTTTTAAGCAAGTTAGTGTGTTTTCTTTCAATCATCCTAGTTTTGGAAAATCAAGATATTTGTAAAGCCAGTTATATACAGTCCACTTTCGAAGTTATTGTTTCTCAACAATAACAAAATATATTTCAGAATATTTAGATAATATAAATGCATGTTGATTTATAGTAAGGTACTTATAAACAAGAAAATTGATTGTTCAATATTGTTATTGAATTTTTGACAGTTCTATAATTTTATCAATACTAGTTAAACCACTAGTGGTTTTATCAAAGGTAATACCACGAGTCCTTAAAATTTTATCGATAAATTTTTAGTTTCCACGAAAACTTTTTTATTTGGCAAAAATACGAAAACAAACTGAAATGTGATAAAATCACGAGTCCGTAGGACGAGTGATTTTATCATTATCAGTTTGTTTGAGTAGTTTTGCCTAAAATAAAACAGTTTGAGTCTGGAAAATAAAAATTTTAACTTATCCTGTATACTAGATAGTATTGACAGTTGTCATGAGCGTCGTGAAAACAGGGTTCTAATTTGAATAAACATTTATTTTTATACCTATTTTTACAATTATATTATTAAAGAGAAAATTACCAAGATAAAAATTATTAGGTATATCTATTTAAAGTTTACCTATAAAAGTTTTAAATGCATGCAGAACCAGGAAGCAGGTTAGTTTTAAAGTACATATTTGATTTTTCATTATCGTTTAGATGAATTGAATTGTGATAATATAATAATAACAAAATATATTTCAGAATATTTAGATAATATAAAAGAATGTTGATTTATAGTAAGGTACTTATAACCAAGAAAATTGATTGTTCAATATTGTTATTGAATTTTTGACAGTTCTATAATTTTATCAATACTAGTAAAACCACTAGTGGTTTTATCAATATAAACCGGAATGATTGGCTAGATTTAGCATAAAATTGAAGATTAAGCGTTTTCATTGGACGAAATCACAAAATTGTCATATTTTGACAGGTGAAAAAAATAATCAATATAAACCGGATTGATTGGCTAGATTTAGCATAAAACATTGAAGATTAAGCGTTTTCATTGGACGAAATCACAAAATTGTGATATTTTGATAGGTGAAAAGAATAATCGTTATTAAACTCGTTTATTAAAATGTATGTGTGAAAAGAAGCCAAAAACCTCACATACGTGATCCTTTCTCAAAGTATTTCAAGAATAAATAAAATGTGTTGGTCTTAGTTACTCAAAACACCAGTAATAACACGTTTTAGAAAATGAGGATCGTTTTTAATCGAATTCAAAAAATCACGGCACCTTTCCTTTCTAATAATAATAATAATAATAATCTTTATTTCGAAAAATATACAAACTATAAAAATATCACCATAAGTTTTTGAAAATTTTGAAATTTTGAAAATTCTTAGAAATAATATAAACAAGAATATATCAAATGACATTAAGAAGAAATTGAAAAAATGTCGCACCCAGCGAGACTCGAACTCGCAACCTTCAGCTGAAGTTTTCTATGGTTGAGTTATGTTGTTTTTTTTACATTTTCCCGATCCCTTTTATATTCCTTGTGTAAACAATTTTTCTCTTTTAAGGTATTAATAATTTTCTGTGTTATCCATTGTTTTCATTTGTTTTGCTGTTTCAACTTTACTACCATAGTATTTTTTTACTTGGCGGGCGGTGGTACATATGTATTATATACATAATTTCAGAGAACCGCTGAGAAATTTTACTGTTAGGGCATATGATCTAGATTAAAATCAATACAGTTCTCCTTTATGACATAAGAATTCTATGTACCAAATTTCATAACCATGTGGCCTTCCGTTCAAGAGTAATATATAGCTCACACGGACGAAGGGATACCCAAGTCGATCTGATCAATTAATGGTACTTAATAAATTAAACGATTACATACATTAAATGACTAAATCAGTTTTAATAATATGATTTCATAGAAAAATTCCCTTTTTTTAAATCTTTAAAAGATTGATTATGATGGTCCTTACACTTGCCCTTCTTAAAGGTTTTTCCTCGAATAATTATAAATATTGAATATCCTTGAGGCAGTGTAAATATCTACAGAACAACAACACGCAACTTACCTACACAGTCAGGGCCAAATGTTTTTTCACGCTACGCGGACATAAACATAACACCAATTATAGAAATTTTCTCTCTCAAAAAAAAATTATTCGGTCGGTAACAATGTTTTAAATAAACATTTACGTGGAAAAACAATCTAGGCTAACTATAATTTCTAATATCACAGTTAATAGCTCCTGAAGTAACATAGTTTTTTTCGCAAAATTAAATTTTATGATTTATTATACTTAACGTTAAAAGCGATACAACGATAATAGCGATGAAACTATTTTTCAATTTTATTTTTATAGTCAAATTTCTTTTAAGCCTTTAGTTTCAGCGATAACCTTTTCATAAGTGATGAATTTCTTTCTAGCAAGCTTCTCTTAAGGTTTGCAAAAAGAAAAAAGTCACTAAAGGATAGTCCTGGAAAATACGGTGGCTTTTAAAGCAATTTCTACTCTTAATTCAATAAAAAAAATTTGAAATGGGGTTAATTTTTAAGCAATAGTTATTCGCATTTAACATTAGACTAGTTAAATCTTCATTGATAAAGCGCTCCGCCACTGCTATCTCCTTAGTGCAAAATGGAAAGTACCTACAACTATGTATCATATCTGCAGAACTTTAAACAACAATATAAATCTGAAGTATAAATGGTAGGTATAGAGCAAGGGACCCAAAATAAATCACTGTGGTACACCAGCAGACAAGGGAAAAGGGTCGGAAAGTTTACCAGATATCTTAACTCGCTGCGACCTATTCTGGAGATAATTGGTAAAGAATGAAATGGAATCTCTGATAGACCAATATAACAAAGTAACAACTCATGATTGAAAGCTTTCGAAATATCTATGAGGATCAGAGCAGTATTTTGATGAGCATCATGTGATGCAAAAACATCATCTGTTAAACAACATAAGTAGTTGCACAACCATATCCTGGTCTAAAACCAGACTGTGTTTCAGGAAGCACTCCAAAAGTGTTTAGATGGTGCCAAAATTGACGTTCAATAACCTTTTCTAAAATTTTTGAAATTGATGATAAAATACTTATCGGTCTTAGATCTTCTAATGCTTCACACTTTTTACCCTTTTGGAATGGGGATAGTAATTGCCTCCTTCCAGACAGAAGAAAAGACCCTCTCCACAAATGTATTAATTATGTTTGTAAGAGGTAATGGAACAGATAAGTAAGACAGCTGAAGCATTTACCCCCTAGGGGTGCAAATAAGGGATTAAAACATTGTGTGGATAATATTTAAAAACTAATCCGTTTTCAATGAATAGTTATTTTTGTACAACTGTCATTAAAAGTGACACTTTTAATGATAGCAAACAATGTTAAAAACGATTGTTTACATAGCAGCGTGTTAAAAATACTTTTAACACGTTGCCATGTAAACAAGTTTACTTTTAACACGGTTTAGTTTACTTTTAACACTGTTCGGTTTATTGTCATTGCAAATTCGCTCGTTTCATTATCAAAATAGGGAAGTTGTACAAAAAACATTGTATGGTATTTGTGTTAAAAGTGATTTTATTTTGTTCGTGAAATTGTTCAATTCGCTCCGCTCATTTCACAAACGTTTTCACTCACAAAATAAAACCTCACTTTTAACACTCATATCATAAATAACTATTATGATATGAGTGTTAAAAGTGAGGTTTTATTTTGTGAGTGAAAAAGTTTGTAAAATAAGCGAAGCAAATTGAACAATTTCACGATTAAAATAAAATCACTTTTAACACAAATACCATACAATGTTTTTTGTACAACTGCCCTATTTTGATAATGAAATTGGCGAATTTGCAATGACAATAAACTAAACCGTGTTAAAAGTAAACTAAACCGTGTTAAAAGTAAACTAAACCGTGTTAAAAGTAAACTGAAGCATGTCAAAAATATTTTTAACACGCTGCCATGTAAACAATCAATTTTAACATTGTTTGCTATCATTAAAAGTGTCACTTTTAATGACAGTTGTACAAAAAATTATTATGCGTACTTCTACTAGTAAAAATCGTGAAAAAACGTTGGTATTCGTAAAAAATTGTTAAAAATCGTTAAAAACTGTTAAGAAACCTAAAAACAATAAAAATGGTGAAAAATGTAAAAGATGTAAAAAAAATTAAAAAAAAAACCTGAATAATTATAAGAATTCCTGACAATCTTGAAAAATTGTTAAAAATGGTTTAATAACTGTCAAAAATCATAAAAAATATAGATAATATAAAAAAAATTAAAAATTGTAAAAAGTTAATGAAAATCGCAAAATCGTGAAACATTTTTGAAAACGGTGAAAAAATGTCAAAGATTATAAAGAAATCTGAAAAAAGGGTATAACTGTGAGAATTCTTAACAATCTTAATAAACTAGTAAAAATGGTTAAATACCTGTCAAAAGTCGTAAAAAAACGTTGAAAATGATTTTTGAGATTTTTTTATCAATTTCAACTATTTTTGACGATTTTCATCAACTATTTACAATTTTCAATGTTTTTTAAAAATGTTCAATATAGTTTTTCACGATTTTTAACATTATATCAGTTTTTTTAAATATTTGTTTATAATTTTTATTATATACTAGCTGTTCCAGCGGACTTTATACCGCATAACACTGTCGTGTCTTTTTTTCCATTTTTCATTTTTTAAATTTTTACCATTTTGCTTTTTTTTTTGTTTTCAATGATTTTTTTATATTAGATATTTTATATAAGATATCCACTGCACCAACGTACGGTGGCTTTATAGTACTTAATTTAGTAAGAAATTCTCGTTTAAATATATGAGATAATAACTGCGCCACCTTACGTTGGCGTCCTAGTTATTTTAAAATTGTAATATCTTCTAGGATGTTCATTGAAATTAATTTTGTTCACAATTAAATACTCTTAATCAACAACACATTTATTTTTATAAAGATTAATATTATTACGTTGATACAACTCTTAACAAATAATGCATTAATTTCGACCAAATTTGATTACCATAAAAACGGTTCTAGTAAGTTAATCTCAAAAGATAGACATATACTGTCGCGGACATTTTTTTAGATCATTTCAAGAGGAATAATTCTTTCATACATATATTTTTTGTATCTTGAACCGTTTTCGCAGCGCACGCAATGAAAGCCCTCAAGGATCAATAATTTTCCCCGTTTTTTTCACATTTTCCATTACTTCTTCGCTCCTAATAGTTGCATCGTGATGTTATATAGCCTAAAGCCTTCCTCGATAAATGGTTTATGCAACACAAAAAGATTTTTTCAATTTGAGCCAGTAGTTCCTGAGATTAGCGCGTTCAAACAAACAAACAAACTCTTCAGCTTTATAATATTAGTATAGATTATTAACGACTCTTACCATTTTCAACGTTTTTGACGACTTTTGACAGGTATTTAACCATTTTTACTAGTTTATTAAGATTGTTAAGAATTCTCACAGTTATACCCTTTTTTCAGATTTCTTTATAATCTTTGACATTTTTTCACCGTTTTCAAAAATGTTTCACGATTTTGCGATTTTCATTAACTTTTTAAAATTTTCAATTTTTTTTATATTATCTATATTTTTTATGATTTTTGACAGTTATTAAACCATTTTTAACAATTTTTCAAGATTGTCAAGAATTCTTATAATTATTCAGGTTTTTTTTTTAATTTTTTTTACATCTTTGGGGGCGTCCACAAATTACGTGAGGCATTTTTCTGGATTTTTGGACCCCCATTGCTCCCTCTGGTGAGATTTCATAAGATTTACCCTAACTCCCTCCCCCCTCCCTAAATCTCACGTGAGATTTTCAAAAAATTGGTATTTTAACTGTAATCGCGTTGGATTTAAAAAAAAATACAAGAACATAATTTGTTGCATTACTTTTACTTTAAAAACTAGCAATGACTAGTATTTGATACTAAAAATCAATAATATTTATTCTAATTCAGTCCATGGGCAGTAGCCACAGTGGTGCTACTCTGCGGGGTTTGGACAAATACGACAAACACTATTGTGGGAAATTTCGCCGTATTTTCATTCTAGAAGCATTTTTGTACTTTAATTTAATTTTACTTTTACGTAACTTTACACCGTTTTCTACTTGAAAAAAAATTACGTGATATTTGGTAAAACCCCCCCTCTCCCCCAAGTGAGATTTAGAAAGATTAAGCTTGGCCCCCTCCCCCCTCTGAACACCTTGCGTAATTTATGGACGCCCCCTTTGACATTTTTCACCATTTTTATTGTTTTTAGGTTTCTTAACAGTTTTTAACGATTTTTAACAATTTTTTACGAATACCAACGTTTTTTTACGATTTTTACTAGTAGAAGTACGCATAATAATTTTTTGTACAACTGTCATTAAAAGTGACACTTAAAAAACTTTAACAATATTTAAGAATTTACCACCTAGTCTTCCGTTAAGTATCAATTAAGAGAAGATCAATCCATAAATTTTTGCCGATTAAACTAGGATCACCCAGTAAGATACCTTGATATATACATTTATTAATTATTGTTAATAAGTTTCTTTTGCGTTTTTTCTGTAATTATTTTTTCCATTGTTTACATAACTAAAAAAAAAATTATTCCAGAATTTGCTTACAACAATGTACATTTAATATTAAATGGTATATTATTCGAGGAAAAATTACCAATACAGAATAAACTAATGATCGATTGATTGATACTTCGAAGCAATATTCAAAATTACTAACTTATCTATTAATAAGTATTTCTATTCATTTATATGAGTGGAGCAATTATGGCAACCGCTATTTAGAGTATTAAACTATTACTCACTATCATTATATGGTTCAACCAGCCTGAATTAAAGAATATTCAATTTGTATTGTATGTAAATTAATAGAGTTTTGCTCTATTTCATATAAACATACATACATATATATATATATATATATATATATATATATATATATATATATATATATAGAAAAAGGAAGTCTTTGCTGAATAAAAATATAGTTTTAAAAATTGTTGGGTTTGCAGCAAATTATGAAAAGTGTACTCTTTTAAATCTTTATTACTCCGAGCTTTCGACTATGATTATAGTCATCGTCAGGGATCTACAATTATAACAATTATTAAGTAAGTATAAAAATATACATAATAATAATAGTGAATAACTTACAACTTAATGAGATTGGTTCATATAAGGTCTTAATATAATATATGTATAATTTATAATATTATTAATGATTAGCTAAGTTATGTAATCCTTGAAAATTTTTTTATTACTGTGACAAGCTAATAAGATAATGTCAATAAAAATATATCAATATAAAATCAATAATGTGATCAAAAACCATTAGCGTTCAGAATTTATAATATTACATTAATAAATTAATTAATAAGTCAATTAGTAAGTTTCAAATATAAAAAATATAATTAAAGATTAAAAAGATTAATAATATATACATACATACATATATGTATATACATATATATATACATACACATATATACACACCCATATACATACACACACATATATGCGTACATACATACATGTATATACATGTGCATGCATATACATATACACGCACAACTACACATATATACAAATATATTATTAAATGGCGTGACCTTTATCTAAAAATAGGAGATAGGAAAACATTTCATTAAGGTGGCCTATATCTGATCTACGATTCATTGTATGTGGTTGCCTATTAATAAAAACCATCTCCATGAAAAGCCTTCTAGAATTGTTATTTTCTTTACATAATATATTCACATTATTATAATCATTGATTATATATATATATATGGACTATAGATAAATATCAAATTAGAGTTATCCGATTGGTGATAGCATTTCCAACTGTTATAAATAAATTACGCTATTAATTATTTACACAAAACCTGTATTTCTATAAAGGCAGTTCATTCTGGCAAAACGTCCACATATATCTGCCTAAATTTTAATTAGAGCATTTGTCTGCTATATTTTTCATTAGATTCTAAATTTAAATAATAATAATAAATATAGCACAGGTCAAACAGATGGCTAAAAGAGGATTTGTAATTTTTTTTAAATAGAATCAAAAATAATTCATCAATAACTTTTTTATACAATATTATTTATATCTATTTTTAATGGTTTTTAGTCCAATTGATAATAATATAGTATAGTAGGTCTGTTCGAAAATATTCGCTGTTTTACCTAATCGAAACGATGTTTTTTCTGTTTAACAAATGTTTTCAAGTTGACGCGTATTTTGTTACACTGGAAAAAATCGAATATTGTACAATGATAAAATGCTTTGTTCATCAGCAACAGAAATTCATACAAAAATGATGAGCGTGTTACAGAAATCTGATTCTTCATTTCTAACTGTTAAGAGTTTAAACGTAGTCGTACAAGCGCCAAAGATGAACCACGTAGTGGACACTCAAAAATTGCAACAATGCCAGAAATCATTAAGCAAGTCTATGATATTGTTTGTAAAGATCCAAGTTTCACTAAGCGTAAAATTGCTGATTTTATAAACACTTCAAAAGAACGAGAACTCTATATTTAATACGAATAAATCTATAAAAAAAAGTTGTTCGGAAAGTTAGTGTCGCATTCGGTAGGAATTCCACAAAAACTGAATCGAAAACAAATTTTTCAGCAAATTTCGAGCGTATTAAGTAGAATAAAACCAATTTTGTGCATCGTTTAATAACTCTAGATAAGACTATAATATACTATTATTACTTAACTAAAACAACCTCCGCGACCAAATCCATCTGTTAACATAAAGTGTCCTTATTCAGTTGGTGACTTCTCTTCCATAATGAGCGGTACGCCGTCATGCTAATATTACATTTGTTGCCAAATATAAAGTGGGATATATTTTATAAAGTCTCTGTATAAAAAAGCAGTATTGCGTGCTGCATTTTCGCCATTAGGAAGTACTTTGATGTCAACTAAACTATTGTCAATAATTCCCGCCGATATGTTGACTCTCAAGTGATGCTGAAATTTCGATTAAACCGTGGCGTCAGGATACACAAATATTTTTAAATCAAAAACTGTTACTTGCACGAAAAATGTTACGAAACCATTTTAATTTAGATTTAAATAAAAAACTTAAAAAACTTGCTTGTCAATTGCACGTTTATAAGTAATTGATTTTTAAGTATTCTATATACGAAAGAAATGTGTAAATCTGTTTTGGAGATATTCGGTTAAAACTGATTCTGTGGAAAATATTAAAACGTTGTATTTTAGAAATGAAAATGGTTATGGCATAAATGAATAGCAATACGAAGTCTGTCCGAAAGTATCAGACCTGTTTATATCTTCAGTTGGTATTTCGGTACTGTGACTACTATCACCGCTATTATTTTTTAACAGTTTTTTAAACAAGTAAAACAGCTTTTTTAACTGAAGAAACCGGTAAAACAGGTTTTTAACACATTACCAGCCAACTTAACCTGTGAGAACCTTTAATAAAAAAACTGCCTAAAAAGTTTATTTAATTGCTTAAAAAGCAGTTTTACTCGTTAAACAAAACTGTTTAAGGAAAAGAATAGTTGGGAGTGTCAGTGTAACGAAAGACCTTGTTCGGAGCAGAGTATTCAAACAACCTTTCTAAGGGATGGACGTCATAAAGGTAAAAGCTATTTTATTATTACATAACATGACTTCTGTAATAATTAACTTCTCTAACACTCTCTTAGTGTATAAAATTATTTTAGAACCCTCCCTTCTATTTTTACGTTAGATACCATTTCGTTTTTTTTTTATTATAAAATGTTGGAAAAGGATCAGTTGCACTAAAATTCCAAGATTTTAATTTTTTTACAGATAACATACATTAAATACCTACAGTCTTGAAATACCATTAATCAGTTAATAGAAGTTAGTTTTCAAATAATGATCGATTAGCATTTAAATAAATAAACAGTTAAAAGAAAATCAATTTAGATAATCAATTGTGGAATGAACGGGTTGGTTAGCTCAACTTCTTCTAGCGACTTTTCATTTTCAGACCCGATAGGAGGATGAATTGTACGACATATTAGTTATTTGTCATGCTTCTCTATTTTTCCTGCGGTGCGCTGAAAGTGTCTACAATTGCTGTGGAAGGAATGTTTACTCAGGCACAACTGTTATATGTGGAAATAAATCACACTTCTGCAAATTAAATAATCCAAAGCAAAAAACAACTTCGCTTGGAAATTACTCAGAACAACTTGAACATTGTCATTAATGATAATAATGCTCTTAAAACGGTTAGGTTTACCTAATAATGGATTGTGGGTTTATGATTATGAGTTAGGAAAAAAAATCTTTACAGTAAAAGTTCTAGTTTAAATCACAGCCAAAGAGATAGCAGACGAGCTAGAGCTGAAATATCACCGTTATCTGTAATATGACATTTCTCCTTTTCAACATTTAATACAGATATTTACGTTACCGTTTAGGGCGGAAACCCTAGCGGATACGATACAGGGGGTAGTTATAAATAAATAAATAATGACTTTATTCAATCAAATCAGATTACAAAATACAGGAAAAATAAAGTTGAGTGTTGCAGTCTGGCGCAGTCTAGCTTAAAGCTTAAGCGGTGGAAGTTGCCAATTTTTACGGAAAAATGGTCCTTATCGATAATATGGATAAAAATTTTTCCAGTCTAATGTATTGATATATTAATTCTAAACCCCGCCGGGCATATACCTCAGTATATACAAAGGAGAAGGCCGACAAGGGTAAAGAGTGCCAAATTTAGGCCCTCTTTACCCTTGTCCGCTAACTCTTTTATATATACCCATCTTTCCATCATTTTGGATGTATGCTTCTTAAGTGTCCAACATTACGTAGTATAAATGGCAGACATACTATCGATAACTTGTTTTTGCCCAAATTTTGGCCCTCTTTACTCTTGTCTTATAACTCTTTTGTATCCAACCAACTGTCCTCCATTTTGGATTACGGTTTTTTAAGGGTCCAACATTATATAGTGAAAATGACAGACATGTTATCGATGATGATTTTTTGCTTAAATTTTGTCTCATTTTCCCTTGCCCGCCACCGCCTATCTATTCACTCATATGTTCGCCAATCGGGATTGCAAATTGTCGTATCCACATTTTTAACTAGAAAAATGTTTATCCATTTTATTGATAACGACAGTTTCCCGTAAAAAAATGTCAACTTTCACCTCTTAGCCGGCTCGCACACCGGCGCAATATGCAACTAGCAACATTCAATAAGCAATATTATCGCCAATGTGTTTTTCCATTATATTTTTGTTGACCTCGCACACCCACGCAATACGATATCGCTATCGCCTTTCTAGAGCAACATATGTTGCTAGCAACACGACGTGCTGGTTGAAAAGCAACTATATCCTCCATAATTTGCCAATACTTTATTCATCAAGCAGAGTTAGATCATTAAGGGTTTTAATTTTACACCCAACATGTCATTTGATGACAACAGTAATTCGTCTTTAACACAACAATAATATAAATTTTTTATATTTTTTTTAGTTTTTTTAATAAAATTCATTTTTATGTATGTTTTATTTAATTTAATGTGATTAAAAGTTGTTCCTGTGAGCCAAATGCATATCTGTAATTGGTGTCTTGTTTAGTAATATGACGTGTTATTAGCTGAACTAACGTTTTAAAAGTACTCGGACTTATTCGGTAACAGTTTTGAAACTGTGTGAGATGCGTCTTTATTCTGGAGCACATACACTGGCTCCATGTTTACTCAACGCTTCAAATGCTGGAAGAGTCCAATATCGTTTTCTTTTATTTCTCCTTAAAATTTGCCACAACATTATCACTTCATCAGACGACATTTTCAACAAGTGATTTTTTATTGCTTTGGTATGCGAAGTACAACAAAATTTGTTGCCTGTTGCTTATGCATGTTGCTAGTTGCATATGCTCCGGTGTGCGAGCTGCCTTAGAGCTACCCCCTATATCGACTAGACTGTCCGCCTGAGCAGAAATGTAAATACATGTATGTTGCAAAAGACCAATATATTACAAATAACGTCGTAAATTCGGCTGTAGCTCTTAGGCCAAAAGCTGGTCAATACCAAGTTAATGCTTTTGTTAACATGAAGGTGTTAATCACCAGGAAAATGCACCAACAAGTTACACGTAATGTAACAATAAAATCTTTAACAATTTCTTGATGTGCATTTTTGTTTAAGTGGTGACGATCTTTTTTCTTACTATAATGCAGCAACGCACTTATCTTGTTTTGTGTAGCAGTTTTTAAGTGAAATACAATATCCTAATGCTTCGCCACCTCCATACAACCCGATATAATTCCTTGTGACTTTTGGGCATTTTAAGCTATGCTTATAACTAACTTCCAGGACTAATTCAAAATGGATTAACGCCAGCCTGGAGATATGAATGTAAGCGGTATGTATATCTTTTGGTCGAACCTTTTATACAGGGTGTCCCAGAATTAACTACGGATACTTCGTATACGTATTCCTTGATGACAAATAAGTAGGGTCTTTCCTATAAAAAAAATTTTTTTAGAGACTCCTGTCAGAGTTATAACCCTTTAAAGAGGGGTGGTAAAATACTGTTTTAATTTAATATCTTCTGATTGGTCCAAGATAAAAAATTAAAAATTTGGGTGAACATCATTTTTATAAAGACGCATTTCTCCTGCCACTTTTCACCTGCCCTACCCCATTCTAAGGGTGCAAATCAAGGAACCCCTCTTAATATTTTTTTTGTAACTTTCTTAGCAATTAATATTTGCAATAACAAAAAATTATTTTAGGAAGTTTTGATTATTTAGAAACTTTTTTGTTCCTTGTCGTTTTTTGCGAAATCGTTTCGGTTTGGAGTAAAAAAATAAAATGTAGGACCATGTCAATTGAGTATTGTGTATCGCGATCAAGTAGCGCACATTTTACCATTTAAAGAGTTAAAGGGTTATAACTCTGACAGGAGTCTCTAAAAAAATTTTTTTTATAGGAAAGACCCTACTTATTTGTCATCAAGAAATACGTATACGAAGTTTCCGTAGTTAATTCTGGGACACCCTGTATATACAAAATATATCAGAACTAACACTGTAGTCAGAGTTATAACATATTTTTCGTTCTATCACAATCCATTTAAAAGATGATAAATATTTATAAAAAAGATATTTTAAATCTGAATAAACCCTTAAGATTTCCTATAAAATCCAGTATTTAATTAATTTTTAGGCTATAACCATAAAGAAAGTATAATTGATTTACACTTTATGTTGTTGTTTTTTTTTTGTAAATTTCTGATGCGTTCTAAGAGATATTCTATCAGCACCATCATTTGATGTTTCTGACCGACATCGACATGTCATTTAAACGTGATGAGGGTTGGAGTTTTCCAGATAATCAATACGTAACTCCGGTGAGGTAAGCTAATAAAGGCAGAACCTAGGACAAACTAAAAGCAATATAATATAAAACTGTTTTTTCTTGGAACTAATTTACTTTTTTTGGGATACTAATTTTGTTAACAGCACGTTTTAGTTGATATTATTTATAAATTCTCATTTTAAAATATAAAATATTTCTTAAAATCGGAAAATGCTCAGTGTTGAATTGTTAAAACGAATAATATAACTTAAAATTAAATAAATAACTTTATCTTTAAATGCAAAAAATTGTGTGTAAACAAATTTCGTAGCAAAAAATACTAGGTTCACTTTTAAAACATTTCACATGATAAATTAAATAATACTGCACGAATTCGTTTTCGGTCAATCGTTGTTTATCGACTTCGACATACAAAAAATACTAATTAAATGAAAACAATAATTAAAATACTAAATAATCCTCATTTAATTTATGCAAAATTAAATAACATAATTGATAAAAGCAGTATGGCCCCTATTATCCTTGTTTATTTAGCACTTTATAGTGAAATAAACAGAGAAATTCACAAAATTTAATAATTAATAACCTAAACATTTCTAGTATATTATATACCTTTTATGGCTATTAATATTATGTTAAACACTTATCAAATTAATCTGAATAAATTTAATAATATCACAACATATTTGATATACCAACAGAGTTCGACTAAAAAAATACTTTGATGAAAACCGTTATCGATATTATCGCTCAAGAAAAATAAGTCTGCAATATTAGTTTTTTTTATAAACCGTTTATATTCGTTATAATTAAAAATAATAAAAAACAGCATTCATTTGGTATGTTTACACTTCTAGAACAAATAACTATATGTGAAAACTTTTAAAAATTAATGAATAGTATATTCTGTAACAAGGTTAGAATGAAAATTCGATACGAGTGGAGAATTCCGAACGCGAGTGTAGCGAGCGAGAGGAACCACGAGTAATCGAATTTTCATTCTAACCGTGTAACAGACTGTATTTGCTCCACGACAATGTAATAATTCTGTTTGTTTTAATTGAAATATGTAGCAAAACAATTAGAACGTCGCACTGACAAACTGAGTGACAGTTTCGAAATTCGCAGGGCAATCTATGTTTTTTGTTGAGCAATTACAGAATGTTATTCCGTCACTAGTTATAGAATGGAAATGCATGCAAAACACATAAGAAGCAAGTGTTTCAGAATGAATATTCTATCTCAAGAGTGAGAATGAACACTTTCTATTATTAAAAATGAAGTCGGAATTATTACATTCATTAATGGTCGTGGAGAAAGTTTTTTTTTATAGTTTTCTAAGTGTTATTGAATTAAAATAAAATAAAAAAATATAAAATAAAATACAAATAAAAAAAATCATTAACGTGTTTTCTTTGAAACTGCGTTTTGTTGGTTTTTGTTTATGAGATTTTACTCTATCTTTACGTCTTGACACCTTTTGTCCAACTTTTTTATATCTTGATGGAACATTTCTTCTGGCTCATTACTGTAATCCCCCAAATCTTATGGGAAAAAAACAGATGGACTTTCAAACTCATATTACAACCTATGTTTTTTTAATCATTTAGCATTTCTTTGACAATATTTTCATAATTAAAATCATTTTAGTTCCTATAAATTTGGAAACCACATTTTTAAAGCCTTTTTAAGCGTTTTATTCTAAGTTTGTATTTTTTGAAGTAAAACTTCTTTAGGCGCGACTAGGGGTAACTCAGTAATTCTAACGGACGTGACGTCATTCTAATGTACCGCGTACCGGAAACAAAACCTGATACAAAATACCTAACACGATTCCGCCTACTATATTAAATAAAATTAAATCTGTAATTGTATGAATTGCCAGCTTGTCAACCAAAATACATTGGTGGTAAATAGTTTAAATTTGTGTGTAAAGTGTTTGTTTTAAATATGAATAAATAAAGTGGATTTATTAATGAAGAAAGTGATAAAAAAATATTGAATGAAAATGAGTGAGTACCTACTCTATAAGCATACATTTTATTTTTGGTGTGTAATTACACTATTTATACCTAATTATTTATACCTTTTATTTATACCTAGCTATTTTCGTTTTATAGACTTAAAGAGCTAAAAACAAAAAGAAATTGTGAACGTCAAAGGGCTTATTATCAGCGCCAGAAAGATTTGAAAAAAAAATGAAAATGAAAAAAAGACGAGACAGCGACATTCATTATGATTTGATTAAGTCAGTTTATATACATACATACATATTATGATAGTAAATAATTGTTTGTAGGGAAGCTTTACGTTAAGTAAAGAAGCATGTTGCACGTTTTTGTTCATAAAATAATAATATTCGAAATTTTTAACACTTGCTTATACTTATTTTAGGTTTGGTTAGGTAGCCATAAAGGCCATAAAACCACTAGTCAGGATGGCTGATCTTTTACCAGAAATAACAGATCGTTCGTAGAACTGAAGAAAACAAACTCAACTCAGGATTTTAAATTTTATGGAATATGCTATAAAATGCTACAAAATGAAATAGTTATCTAACTATCTAAGGCTCTTGTGTTGTGTTGTATTACAATAAGGTAGATACAGCTACAAAATCACACAATCTAAACGTAATGTGTGTATATTTTTAATATTGTTTACCTATTATTGAAGTAAAACTTCTTTAGGCGCGACTAGGGACTAGGGGTAACGCTAACGTTAGATTCTAACGGAAGATTCTAATGGAAGTAACGGTGTGATTTCAGCTATGGGAGGAGCTGAAATTTTCAAAATTTATTTATGAAATTTTCAAATTTTCAAACGGTTTCAAATACATTAATTGTATTTAGAGAGTAAAATCTATGTTTCACATTTTAGTTATCATAAACCTATTATTTCATATATAAAAAATAATGATAACTTTCAAATTTCTATTTCTAATGAATAATATAAATATAGCATCTCATTTTTTGTAAAGTATATAGACAATAAATATAATTGAATTGTAATTAAATATTTATTTTCCGATACGTACGTCAAAAAGTTTTACTTCAAACGCGCGTAAAGGTTACACGCACACTCTTTTTTTTTAAATTGTGTTTTTTAACAGTTTTCTAATGTCGTTTTTCGTAAATATGCCTTTTTTTAAATTAGCACCAGATAGGTAAGGCAGGGAAATTGGAACATAGGTATTTGGAAGTATTAACATCTTGTGGTAATTCCTTAATAAACTGTTTTATTAAACCAAATTTTATGTGGTGTGGTGAAAGCAAAACTTTCTTGAGGTCTTTTAAAGACGGATTGATGACATTTTTTACTCTAAACTTCAATTTTGTTCTCATACGCCAATCAAGTTTTTCCCAATGTTCGGGGGTTGTCCTTTCGTTTTTTTATATAGCCGCTTAAAAGGCGCCACCAATAGAACCTTCAGACACAAATCTACCCTTAATCTTTTGTTGACATATATCCAGAGTTTTATTAGTCGTGTAGGTACAGGGATTTTTTGTCAGTCAAAAATGGATCTTAGCCAAAGACATTCTGAATATTTTTGCGTTAGTCTTGAGCTTTGCTTGTTTCTTTCAACGAAGTAATTTTTACATCTAGTCAAAAAAACCTTTGTGTTTGTACGATCACAAGCTACACATGACTTGTTTTTTAACAAGGTTTGGATAAAAAAATATGGTAATAGTTAATGATGCTAGTGCAAAGTATATATAAGAACCTGATGAGATTCAATATAAAAAGTTGGTAAAAATGAACTAATCTATGAAAGATACCTAAAAATAAAGTAAAAAAAAATAATAATAAATGTATGTGCTTATTTTACAGCACAAAGTACGGGGTAAAAAGCAAATTAAGTTTGAATATCGTAATACTAATTTATTAGCTTTATATTCGCGCTTTATGTATAGAACCTTCAGACACAAATCTACCCTTAATCTTTTGTTGACATAAATCCAGAGTTTTATTATGATACTAGTCGTGTAGGTACAGGGATTTTTTGTCCGTCAAAAATGGATCTTAGCCAAAGACATTATGAATATTATTGCGTTAGTTTTGAGCTTTGCTTGGTTCTTTCAACGAAGTAATTTTTACATCTAGTCAAAAAAACATTTGTGTTTGTACGATCACAAGCTACACATGACTTGTTTTTTAACAAGGTTTGGATAAAAAAATATGGCAATAATTAATGATGCTAGTGTAAAGTATATATAAGAACCTGATGAGAGTGATGAGATTCAATATAAAAAGTTGGTAAAAATGAACTAATCTATGAAAGATACCTAAAAATAAAGTAAAAAAAAATAATATTAAATGTATGTGCTTATTTTACAGCACAAAGTACGGGGTAAAAAGCAACTTAAGTTTGAATATCGTAATACTAATTTATTAGCTTTATATTCGCGCTTTATGTAGTTTCACAAACGGATTCGATTTTTTGTTTTGCGGCAGATAAAGTTCTTTCTCGTTAGTGTGAACGAGAAATGTTTTTTGGAGACTTTGTTTGAAAATTACTGTTCGAATTTAAACAAAAATAGGCGATTCAACTTTCCGAAGTTCAAAAATCCAATGTTAAAACTTATAATCTGCAGTGCAAAGTGCCGCAAAACGAAACGAATCAAATGTATGAATAGTGTTGCGTATATTTATTACCTTTACGTTCTTTTAAGAACAAAATCAATTTGTTGTAGGGCAACAAAAAGTTCTCGTTAGTGAGAATACAAAAGGTTTTTTAGAAGATTTGAATAAAAAAGTACAGTAACAATTTCTGAACCGAATTTAAATAATAAAAACTTTTTTAAAGAAATTGAAAAAAAAGGAAAATGCAATAAATTGGAAGCAACTAATCATCCGATTTTGATTTCCTTGAAGTCTACTTCATGCAATGGTTTATATCTTTGTAAAAGATTTGAGTTACTGACATTCAAAATCTGGATTTAATAGCTAAGATTAAAATAGAGGGTAATTTGCCATTGGAGCCGACTTCAAGGAAATCGAAATCAGATGCTTAGTTGTTTCCAAATTTTTTAAGAAATAAAGATTTTATTTCTGGCTTTATAGGGCATTTTTCTTATTTGTTTTTTGAAGGCGTTTTAATTTTTTTTTAAAAGTTTTCATTTTATCCTTTTTAGTTGTTACTTGTCTTTGTCAGATGTGGGCGCAAATTCATGTACTATTTTCAAAATCTTCAGAATACCGTGTACTGAGTTCAATCCCCAACAATCTTGACATGTACCAATGGAACTTTTTGGAGCCATAAGTAAATTCTCTAATACCTAGAGACACCATGCAGGTGAGGTGAAAGAAAACTTCGTGATGAAACGTTGACTTAATCATCTGAAATTACCAACCCGCAGTAAGCAAGCGTGTTGATTGAATGCTTATTTATTCTCCTTGTCTTTGGCTTTAGAGGGGCACAGTAACGGTCTAATTATTTTGTTTTTATGTTATAAATCATTATTTACATATTAACTTAACTGTAGAGATTATTCTGTGTCTTTCCTTAAATATCTTCCACATTGATGACCAGACCTTAACCAAATCGATGGGACCACACGAACACTCTACTCTTTTGAATGCAAAAAGAATTTTTCAAATCGGTTTATAAATACCGAAGAAATTCAGTAACATACATAAAAAAAATATTGTCAAATTGAGAACCTCCTCATTTTTTAAAGTCGGTTAAAATAGGCGATTCAGCTTCCTATCGTTCAAAAGTCCAATGTTAAAATTGATAATTTGCAGCGCGAAGTGCGGCGAAAAGGAGCGAATGAAGTGTATTAATTCTGTCGCGTCAATTTATTAGGTAATAGTGCGAGTTTTACGTGCTTTTACGAACAACGTCAGGGCAACAAAGCGATCTCATTAGTGAGAATACAAAGAAAAAAAGATTTTAATTAAAAATTATGATGATAGTTTATGACCAAGCATCAGAACAAGTGAAAAGTAAACATATAGTAAGATATTAGGAGAATTATACACAAAACTAAAAAAAGTTAAATAAGCAGTCTTTAAATTTATAACTAGCAGCGCAAAGTACCACGAAAAGAAGCAAAACACGTGTAAATAGGTTTGCGCTTTACGTGGTTTCCTGAAGGAAGTATGTTTTTTATTAAGCGACAAAGCTTTTTCACGTTATTACGAACACCAAATGTTTTTCAAAAAGTGTGAGGTGTCAAGGGACACCCGGATGGAACGAAGTTCCTTTCGATTAATTAGTGAAGGAATTAGTAATTTGTAAACATAACAGAGTGTTTATACATACATAAGCATTTATTATTGTCTGTATAAAATCTCTACTTACCTAACAGTTCGTTTCTTTTAACAAAAGTGTCCATTTATACAATACCAGAGCTTTAAATAACACATCTTTTTAAAATTACTTTTTAAAATTTAAAACAGGAATTAACAATTCAATACAAAAAATTTAAAATTAAAATATTTGACAGTAACTGACAGTTAAGGTAATTTGACGTAGTCAAGTTACCAACTATTTTTAAAATGTAGATGAATTTATTAATTTATAAAAACAGGATGAAATAAAATATAATACTATTATAGGTAATTATGTTTTTTTCTACAGTATTTTCTTTTTAATGTACATTTTCTTTTAATTTAAAATAGTGTCTTTTTAATTGTAATATATCTATCTATGAGAGAGAGGGAGAAAGAGTTATTTATTTTTTGGTCTGTGAGAGAGAGAAACATGCGTGTGTCGGTGCATTGTGTCGGTGCATAGTGTCGTGACAACTTTTGGTATGAATTTTTTTGGGCTAGCTCCTAGCGTCAGCCGTAACTGTTCGTAACGCGCGAAAGGGAACTTCGTTCCAAAAATTTTGATAAAAAATGACGGCAAAAATTTATGGTGCGATTGTAAAAAGATGATAAACCAGATTAAAATTAAACATAGTACGATATTAAGCGAAATTTATATAAAATACTTATATATTTACTTTTAAATAAATCTAAAAATCTTCAAACTTATATTTCGAAGCGCGAAGTACCGCTTAACTAAGCAAATTAAGTAGGTATATCAATATATACTATAGTGTTAAGTACTCAGCTTAACGTTCGCGTTTTATGTGGTTTCACGAACAAATTTGATTTTTTTAGAGCGAGAAAGCGTTCTCGTTGGTGCGAACACAAAATATTTTACTGACTGATAATTTATGACGCAAGTGTATTTTGCAACGTTACTTAGAAACGAAACAAATCAAATGTATGAATAACTGAGTTGATTTCTTAGCTTCTCGTTCATGCGTTAAGGGGTTCCTTATATGAATTTGATATTCTTCTAGACTATAAAGTTTTTTTATTAGTGAGATCACGAACTGTTTTTGAAGGAAATTCTGCTTAAATATTACGGCATTTTTTACGCTGTGAATGTCAGTTTTATGGTTACTGTAAACGTTATAATAAGTAAAAAAATTTAATATATTTAAATATAAAATAAATATTCTAGGTAAAATATCCTTCGTGGTGAAATACCAACGTCATCCTATTCATGAAAATACTTATATGAAAAATTTCACATGCAATTATATTCAAGTGCATGTATTCATTGAATTTTTATCGACTTTTTGGCCCGTCATAACCGCAAGTGGTTGGGAAAATTGGGGTAAACTGTGAATTTAAATCGAAAATTTTCATAATAATAAGTTATCCTGTGGTATAATGCATGTGTAAATTGAATATTCGATGAGTATTTTATCTGTGGAAATTTATCCACTATTTTCTATAAATTTCCAGTTAATTTAATTTTTGTATTGAAATATTTAAAATAAGCATTTTGGATAGCAATAATAAAACTGTTTTTAATGTTTTCTGTAATACAACAGGTATAGTCGGAACCACACGAAAATTATATGAATCGACTGGTAGAGTAAAAATATTTTTTTCATCATATTAACGGAAAAATGTTTTTAAAAGCTAGAAGTGAATTTACTGCTTTTATTTTGTAACGATTAAAATCACGTGATTTGTTTTTGTTACAGTTGCCTATTAATTTCAAATTCATTATCTTGTTTATAATAACTTGCTATTAAAATCATTAAGACCATCTATGTGTCAGTCTCTTTAGTCAAAGATAAATCTATGTTTTTCTAGGAGAAAGCAATTTTTTCTCCCTCTTACCTGTATTGTCCTATTTAAATATTCATACAAAAAAAATTTCTTCCTAAAGGCTTTAGTATTCAAACTGAAGCATAATTATACGTAAATTACATGTTATATTAGTTTACAGAAACCATCTTAAAATCTCGGTATCTTAAACTGCCCTACACTGAATTTGTAAAATCATTTTAAAACTTATTAAAGTTTTAGGCGTGGTACTTTGTATATGTTTTATTTGACTTTTCACAATATTTTCTATACAAATACAGTTTATACTAGCTTTAGTACAAGATAGTATCTGGATTGACCTTGATTGCAGTGTTTTCTTTTTTCCTTATCCTAAAAGACCTACACAGCGGATTGGCGATTATATTCCAAGACTCATTGTTTTTCGACAACAATTGACGCGAATCGCTTTTTATTTTTTTGTAAGCAAAAAAGGGGTTTAGCGGGAAAAAAACTTCGTAACATCCATATATTCATGTAGGATCTTCTGCACCGATTTTTTTAAAATGTCCAAAGATGCATCTATATCCCGGTATGTTACAGGACGGTTATCTTTCATTAGATGACAAAACCGCATATATGCGAAACTAAAAAGTCATCCCTCGTACATAGATAAGTCTAAGACTAAAGAGGGTTTAGGAGCAGATATTTACATCTGTTACGAAAACATACAAATTTCTTTAGAAACATCTAGGTCTATGTTTCCAGCTGAAGTATAAGTTATTTTGCATTGGGCGAAAAAATGCCTTCTCAAATATTTGGAAGGCTCTTAAAGCTTTAAGGAATTTTTAAGTGGTCTTCACGATTACGAGTAGAACTTGGTATCCTGGCGAAACATAACAATGTCAACTTATTTTGGATGCCAGAAATAGAACAGCTCTGGTAATACCAAAAATATGGTGCAGAGTCACACGAAAGTATGAATCCACAGACAATTAAACCACCACAGCGACAAAGCACAGAGCAGAATGTTCATAAATCAGAAGTTAAGAAACACTAAGCATAACCAGCAGGAATCAGCACAGCTACGTATTATTACACAATTCTTTACGGGCCATGCACCGGTCAAAGGACACCTGCAAACTATATAACTGTTTAATGGAGACGAAAGGTGCAGGTTATGAGGTAGGTAACCTGAAACAGTTAAACACATACTGCATCATTGTAAAGCACATAGTGCCTCAACAAACATACAAAATAGTGAGATCCTGAAACAATGAAAAAAGTACAATAACCCTAACTAGGTTGTAAAACGATCGATATTATATGTCAGACGTCTTCTATCTTAAAAAAAGCTCTAGACCAAAATATTCTTTGTTACCAAACAATTTTATCAGCTTTTTGTTACCGTACCAATTTATTATAGTTTTTATTGTCTTAAAATTCTGTATATCCTTGCCTGTACAAAAATAGCATTCCAAATAACTTTTAGAGGTAAACAAAAGATGTCTGTAGGTCAATTTACTTTAAAAATAATGTTGGCAGTGAAGTTGATAGATCGATTTGTTAACTCAAGTCAAAAGTGACGGCGTTTGAAAAATGCATCTTTGTTCTAAAAGCTCTGGACTGTTTCACATAAAATTTAGTAGCGCAAACATATTGGTTGCCATATTTTTGAGCAGATGATAAGGCTTTCAACGAGCTCTAATTTATTATTATAGCCGAGTTGAGTAAATTGCTAAGAGAAAGAGTGGTCTATAACTTAAAGAAAATGGTCTTATTCAGTTACGTAAGATGGTAGCTACCAATTATTTTTCGGAAAGTTTGTAATTAGAAGTTACTCACTTCCAACTCTGGGCATTTATTTACTTTTTATTGCTTGAAAGGTATGAATGTCGATTTTAGCCAGTCTTTCGGTAATTCTCTTTTTTGATAGATTTTGTTGAAACGCTCTACTATTCCATGTTATGTGTATCTGTATCTACAAGTTTTAAAATTTCTGCATGTATTCCATCTAGACTTTGTACTTTGCCTGTTTTCTTAAAGAAATATAGAAGAAATAAGATTAATTATCAAAATTTTTAGAATAGGTCAAGAAAAACAGGAGAGAAGAAGATAGAGATCTGAAGAAGATTCAGAAAGAAAATTTTGTAAAAATAAAAGTAGATATCAATAATTTTAATAAAAAAATTAAAAATAAAATAACAAATATTAAAAGAAAAAATGTAAAAATTCAACAAAAGTAGACTTACTAATTGACGATTATACGAAGATGATAATGACGGCCAAAAAAAAAAAATTAAATCGTATGATAAAAAAATTATCAACATTATAATCACAAGTGTAAAAAATATAAGAAAATACAAATTGTTTAAAATAAAATATGATAAACCAGCAAATTATAAGTATTATCGAATTGAATTAACTGAATCTCGGGAGGAAAAAGTTATAGGGAAAATTATATTAAATTATATTAAATAATTTATCATATTTACTTATACAACCTCTATTTACCCAAAACACTTATGTACCTAAAATTAAAAGTATACCCGAAACTGGGACTGTAAAACTGACTGGATCAATTCATCTTTATTTTGTGGGGTTGCTGGTTCAACTTAAATTGTTTATTATTTACTATAATATGTTTTTAATAGGACTAAGATCTGGTGAAGCTGCTTGAACTGTTGTCACTTGGTGTTCTTGCATCCAAGCTTAAGTATAGGCCGAAGTATGGCATCTTGCATTACCCAGTTGAAAACGGTCTCCTCTGGATATAAAGCAAGTGCCCTTTTAACAAAAAAATCCTTAAGAATCTCACAATACTTTTCACTAATAACGGTAACATTAACTATACATAGAGATGTAGCACCACGTTGAAATATTGCTCCCCAAACCAATTTATTGGTGGGAAATTTTAATATTTGAACAGTAAAAGGTTGTTCTACAAGATTTTTGAGTGATTTGCACCAAGTTGGAAACAACTTTCGTCCGATATAAAGACTTTATTAAAATTGTTCTTGAAAACATTGACAAAATTCTATTCTTCTTTACTTTTGTAAATGTGTCATTATAGGGATTTTTTGGTTTTCTTTCGTTACATATAAACGCTTCCGGACATGGCCAATTATCAGCATTGTTATTTGATCCTTGATGCATTGCTTCAGCCTTAAAATGTTACAAAAAAGAAATATATTAAATTTCTGAAAAAATAATGAATTCGGTTACTTTCTAGGCCGACAATATTATCAATAAAAGAATATGAAGCCAAAATTATATAGAAGAAAATGCAATTAATCCAGAAAGGCAATTTATTTGTCAAGGCGTTATTTGCAAAAAAATATTTTAAAGACAATAAAAAAATGTTTGAATAGAAAAATTTTAATTTTTTCAAAAATATTTGTTATGGTATCTCTGTCTCTAGTATTTAAATTAAAAATTTTCCCAATAGAAAAACAATAAGAGACGACTATGAGACAGTGTGAAAAAATTTGGATTAGTTTTTGTTTAAGAATTTTTTTAAATCGTTAAGTTAATGTTATTTTAAGAATTTGATTAATTCATAAAAATGTTAGAGATAAAATAATGATTAAAAATAAAAATAAAATGAGGAGTTAAAAAGAACCCAGAACCAGAAGCATACATAACAATTTAAATGCATATATTTTTAAGGAATTTTTGTTATTTGTTCATTGATCCTTGTTATTTGTCCTTTTGTTATTTACCATATCTGTATATAAATTAGATACCATTATAGTAAACTAAACGAGTAGTAACAAGATGGAGAGAATCTCACTTAAATTTTGTAAAATATACCTACAACAAAAGATCGTCAACTCCGGCTAGATAGTCCAATCAAGATATTGCCGTAATAAGGACAAGTTGAAAGAAGATTTTCTGTAGACAATCGTGTGCAATGTTGGGACTTGCCATCTTGATAAAGTCAAACGGTACCGAAGGGACAGATAAATAGTAAATAGAGCTTGAACATTGGCCGCTTTACATCTGGCAAATAGCCACCATAAATTTCTAGCCTGCCCTGCTAATACAAGATTTTGCGTTTCTTGTCTTTTCTCCTTTTACATCTCCTTGTTCTTTGCGACCATGTCATGACTTTTTATTATTTAGGGGATGAAAGTGTGATTTTCTTTCAATCGAAACTGCGAGGAGAATCTTATTATTCATCAAATTTTATGATGGTCATTTTCTTATCTGCTACGTCCAATATATATAAGCATGAACAGTATTTTTGTATCTAGATGATGCATTATGATAGCATTGTATATATAAAAGCAAAAACATATAACTGATATAACTTTTTTTGTTAGGTATATCTAATATATTTAAACTGGCAACGACTTTTATAATATTTAGTATTCAGGGAACTACGGGGTAATAACTCGATCCAGCTAGGTTTTATTTTATGAATGCGTAGTTTTATCCTTGTTCTAAAACAATAAAAAATTGCCACATTAAACTAAAAAATATGTCTCTTTCTGACGTCTACTGGTGAGTGTAACAATCCATTTGATCATTTTGTATAAGAAATAATTTCGCCAGATTTTTGGACTGTGCCTGTCTGTGTGTAAATTACTTTGTTTAATAGTTTTAGTTAAAAAATGTGACGAGAGCAGTGTTACAGTTGAATTGTCGACTCTTTCTGGTGTGATTAGTAATTCTCGACCCAGTACGACTTAGTACGTTAAACAATCTGGATTCTTTTTGTTAAACCTCTTATTGTCAGTGTCTAAGAAAGAGTGACATTCCAGAATTGTAACCTTTCTTTTAAATATTTTAAATATGGTAAATGCTCGTCTTAAGGTTCAGAATTACGAACGGCACTCAGTTGGTTGGTGGAGAGCGAGCGTGGGTTCGTACGAGCTAAATAAGAATTATGTATACATAAGGTACTATAGAATAGAAAAGAAAAATAATGAAAGAAAACAGAAAATGGACGCCACTTTTTTTTTATTCTATGGAAGGGATACACAAGAAACCCAGGAAGAAGATGAAAAATAAATATATAAATTACATAAGATCACCCAGTAGATTATTATTACAAAATTAAACATTCTTATCTTGAAAACGAAACATAAAAGAATAATAAAGATAATAATTACGCTTCCTAACTTATCCTTGTGGTTTGAAAAAAAATAGTTATTTGTGACACAAGGGCAGAAAATGACATTTTTTCTGGACAACAAATTAACAAAAAAAATTTGTTCAAAAATGTTCAACTTTTCTATTTGTTGAAAACAATTTTATAAAAAATTACGTAAAAAATTAAAAACCTATGTTAATTACTGCCATTGTTTAATATTAAAACAGGCATGACCAAATAATAATATAATTAAAAAAAATATTTATCAACTTTTTTTAGATATTTCATTTTGCAATAGTTATGAAAACTCATAATTAACGAAATAATAAATTTTTATGAACATTTATTGAAGGATCTTTTAAGGTATACATATGAAAAGGGCTCCACAAAGTTTCAAATTTTTAGGCCAATTATTTATACCTTTTATCCCATTGTTTATGCCAACAGAGATTAGGAAAAAATTTGTTAGTTAATAATTGAATAACTTTTTGAAAAATAGTGATAAAATCTTTTTTCCAACTGGGTTAGATTCTTTCAAGTGTTAGGAAAATACTAGAATTTTTCAAATTTTTAAAATAACATTTTGTGTCATAAAAAAAATATTTTATCTGATAAACCCCGTTTAGCGGCTAGGGCTTCACACTAGAGCGAGATTTTTCTCGTCTTGTTTTGTTCTCGTCTCGCTTTTTCAAAACAGACGAGACGTTTTGGAAAATACTATGGGCAATACCGAGACCACATACAGGGCAACCCGAGAGTCTCGTTTTTAGTCTCGTTTAATTTTTTTATGATGCTTTTATTCGAAAAATCCGTAATGACCTGTATAGAAAACAATATATTTTAGAAAACATAAAATCTGGTAACCATCTATGATATATTTTATTGTAAATTTAAACAGAAATCACTAACCGAATATGATTTTTGTAAAATTATTAAATTTATGTCTATGTAAAAATATTTTTGTATAAAATATTTATTATTTTAGTTTATATAATATTTATAATCATTATTTACAATTAAGCGAGACGAGACGAGACAACTAGTAACGAGACGAGACCGAGACTTGAACGATACTTAATTTTTTGGGAAGTAACGAGACCGAGACGAGATTTTTGTTATTTTCGCCTACTCTCGTCTCGTGTAAAGCCCTATTAGCGGCGGCGCGCGAATGCCGTAAAAGCCGCGCGGAGCCCTATTTTCAACGTCAAATTAAAATTATAAATAATGGAGATAGAATTCCTGAAGAACGGATTTTTTTTCGGAAATTTTTTCCTCTTTTACGAGCTTTTTTCAAAATGGCTTAAATATTAATATTTTTAGAGTTATGAACAAAAACAAAAAAATCTTCTTTTTTTATTTTGTTTTGTTAATAACAATTGTAATTGTTTACCTGCACCAAAATCCTTCAAAAACCTTTTCTAGAGGTGATTCCGAATCCAATGAGCTATTGCTCATATTTTTAGGACCTGTATCTTTATATTGAACGGTTTTAAACATGTTGACTAGAGTATAGTTAGAATATTGAAAGCCACGTTCAGTTTACGTTTAAAAATTTTAATTTGTTTGTGGTGGCAAAATGTTTATTACATTTTAATATATTTTAACAATAAAGTTAACAATATACGAAAAACTACATAATAATTAAATATAAAATATATATGATCTCCACCAGTACGGTTTAATAAAGAATTTTATGACCTCCATAAACTTTCACTAGTACTTAATCGGCGCTAGGTCGAAGCCCGATATTAATTAATTAACTCTGGATACAACGTTATATTAAAGGAAGGGAGAGAGACAGCGAGAGGAACATAAATCATTAAATTTTGCGATGAGAATTATTCATTGTGGGTGCAAGAAACGGGGATGAAAAATTAAATGATATATGGAAAACTGTAAGTCTACTGGAATATTGCAGTCAGTGTCGTCGATTTTATATTAATTCTCAAAAATATAAGGGCAGAATTATAAGTAAAGTATATAATAAATATGTATACAATAAAGTGAATGTCAGATTTAACTAATCTAATCTTAATGGTTATATTTATACAGGATTTCTTAATCATATAGTGTTAATAATATTTATATAAATTTTAAGTTTGTTATTAAACTAGGTAGAACTAATAAGATCAAACTAAAAGAGAATTCATATAGATAGATAAATAGATATTTTTGGGTTGGCTGTTAGCCTATATCACTGCGACCTTTGCAGATTTATTGTGAACACCCATTATCTGTAGAATAGGATTAGAGTACCTTGTCCAGCTCTGCCCTCTTAATGAGACTTAATAGCCTTGACAGTGGCCACTCCGCATAACTTGGAGCAGCCGGTTTCTCCTTTCCCAGTAATAGATACCGCGTCCTTGCAAGGCCTTCACATTGGTATAGGACATAAAATGCGGTTTCCTCTTGCTCTTGGCAGTATCGACAAATGTCTTCATCTGCTAAGTTCAGCTGACTCATGTGTTTTGTGAGCCTACAATGTCCTTTCAATAAACTGACAATCATTCTGACATCATTTCGCCTTTGTGATAGCAGCTCTGCAGTAAACTTCGCCGAGTGTCCCTTTATGAAAACTTTGGCTTGTCGCTTGCCCGGTGATTTTTTCCACCACCCCTGGGCCTTCTCTAGCCTCCATTTCTCAAGGGCTGCCTTTCTGAATGTATTAGCAACTCCGCCGAATGGTTCCGGGCCAATCATTGGAGTATTAGCTCCCGCACGGGCCAATTCATCAGCCTTCTCATTGCCCCGAAACCCTGAGTGTCCTGGTATCCATGCCAGTGTCAGAGAATTTTGACTTGCGGCATGTGTCAGGGCCCTAACGCAGTCCCACACCAGCTGTGAGTTTATTTGTGCTGAGACTATCGCCTTTAGAGCTGCTTGGCTGTCCGAGTATTTGACTACGGTTTTACCCGTTATACTCTGACTTACGATCTCCGTTGCACAGTGTTGTATGGCCATTACTTCAGCCTGAAACACTGTGGCATACGCACCTAGACTTAGTTGGACTTTTGTCCTGTGTCCTCTACTATATATACCTGACCCTGGGCCCTTCTGAGTCTTTGAGCCATCGGTATACCAGATGGACTCCCCTTGGATTGGGGGGCCATTCTTCCATGAGTCCCTTTCCAGTATTTCTACTCGAAAGTTTCTCGCAAAGTTATTATTTGATCCGCTTTAACCCTATCATATAACTCTGCTTGCTTTTTTCCTTTTAATAAAGTAATGGGAGCCTGGCCTTGTAGCAGCCTGTGAGCAGTTGCCATAGCCTCGCCCTGTATGTAGATGTGCAATGGTGGTAGGTTGAGCAGAACCTGTAGTGTGTCCGTTGGGGCAGTCCCCATGGCACCTGTAACATTCAGGCATGTCAAATACCACACCTAGTTATTTGGCCTCTGTGGCCATTGGAACCAGCACGTTATTGAGCGTTTTTGGTTTTAATCTTTGTAACGCTCTTTTATTAGTGAATGGGACAATTGATGCTTTTTGTGGATTGACTGTTAGGCCTTCATCCTTGCACCACTTTTACACCATATTCATTGCGGACTGCATCCGCTCTAAGACTGTGCCCAGAAACTTCCCCTGAATAATTATGACCATATAATCTGCGAAGCCTAGGCAGTGAAGGCCTTCATTGAGGAGTTTTTTAAGGAGGTCATTCACAAGTGCTGACCACAGCAGAGGCGACAGTACCCCTCCCTGCGGACAGCCCCTTCCCACTGTTGCCTCAATGGACGCCTCACCTAACTTGGACACTACGATCCTATGCGTTAGGTTGGCATACACCCATTGGCATATTAGTGGGAGGACTCCCCTCCTTGAAAGTGCGTCGGTTACTGTCTCGGGTCCCACATTACTAAAGGCTCCTTCAATGTCAATAAACGCCGCTAGGGCTACTTCTTTGTCCTTAATTGACTTTGATAATAGCCTGTTTAAGTCATCCAGCGCTAGGTCTGTGGATTTTCCCCGCTGGTATGCATATTGACGATCACTTAATGGAGTCTCCGTTAAGATTTCGTCCCTTATATATCTATCGACCAGTTTTTTCAGCGTTTTTGCTACGAATGACGATAGACTTATTGGTCTGTATGACTTGGTCGTTTGGTCCGTCATCCTCCCCACTTTAGGGAGATATAAGACTTCCACCTTTTGCCAAACAGATGGTATAAATCTATAGGCCAAACAAGCTTTAAAAATTTTACACAGATGTGTTATAATTACATCCAGCCCTTTCTGGAGTAGGGCTAGGTATATTTCATCCGTTCCTTGTGTTTTGAATGGACAGAATGTGCTGATAGCCCATCTGATTTTTGCAGGTCTGGTTATTTCGGTAGCTAGCTTCCAGTCATCCCTTAAGGGCCTTACCGACCTTTGACCGTGGCCTGCGCTATCCGATCCCGCTTCCATATACCGTGAGCCAGGAAAGTGTGCCAATGTTAGCATTCTTAAACTTTCCTGCAACGTTTTGGTGTATGATCCGTCCTCCTTTTTGAGGAGGCCGACCTCTTTCGCTGTACCATCCTTAGCCTGGACCTTGTGAATTCTTGAACATGCGGGGGTCGTTTGGACTTTCTCCAGGAGTCTCTTTTGACTTTTCGGATTTCTTTATTGTACAGCGTTAACTTTTGTCTGTACTCTTTCAGGTTGTGAACGGTTTTGGCCTTGTTAAACAGCCTTCTCACCTAAGCCCTAAGCTTCTGTAGGTGTTCGTTCCACCAGGGAGTGTTTTTCGTGTACTTTCTTGTCTGTTCCGGGCAGTTCTCACGATAAGCCGACCCAATAGCCTTGCTTACCCTGTCCACCTCCCGGTCCAAACTGTACACATCTCTTATTGACACCGTTCTGTCCTCGAGATTTTCATTGAGGGAATTTACATAGTCCTCCCAATTCGTTCTCCGTGGATTTCTGAACGTGGTCTCAATAATTTTAGGGGTGACAATATTAAACCTTACATGCCTGTGATCCGACTCAGATGGCTCGTCCGAGACATGCCAGTTTTCAATCTTGTCGTAGATGTTGTTTGTGCAGAGGGTCATATCAAGGACCTCCCTGCGCGTAACTGTTACAAACGTTGGCTTTTTGCCTCTGTTTAATATCTGTAAACTATTACTAAGTATAAATTGTAATAGATACTCACCTCTCGGCCGTACTACCCCACGCTATGTGATGAGCATTGGCGTCGGCCCCCAGGATCAACGGTAGGTTTTCCCTTCGGCTGTAGCTTATGATGTCCATTAGGTGGCCTGGAGGACAAACCTTGTCCTCTCCAGGAAAGTACGCCGAGCAGACCATTAGCCTTCTGATGCCTTCTTCCGTGGATATTGACAGTATGGCTGCAACAAAATCCCCAGTGCATAGCACCGGAATCAGCTTACATCCAACTGTCTTAGAAAACAATATACAGGCACGGGGCTTTATAGCCTTTGTGTCATATATTAACTCGCCATGGTGCGGTTTTAAGCCTGCACCCCAACCTCCCTATAGCCATGGCTCCTGCAGGAGGGCTACCTCCACACCTTCTCTCTCAAATCTCCGACACACTTTGGCCAATGCAGCCTTTGCATGTTGGAGATTTGCCTGCAGGACCCTGACTGTACCTAAGTCTTCATAAGGATCCATACGAGTCCCACGAGAAGCTAGGGAAGGGATGGTCCACCTGGTCAGAGCCCCGCATAACCAGGTAAGGCTAATTACAAGGGGGTTTCGCCCGGTGCCCCCAGGGGACCGTTCGCGACCAACTTAACCCGTTGGCCATTCACTACATCGGCACGGTACCTCACACCTTCACTTGGGGTTGTTTGTGTAATTATTAGCCGTAAGATGAGGAAGGGACATAAGGCCCTCTCCCAGCTTGCCGTTGCCCGGGGTGTGCCTCTGGGAGGCTATTACACCAGGGTCCTGCCGATTCGGGTGGTGGATCCAGAAGCCTAGTAGCGGTCAGCCACTCAATCTTCTGCATCCATCCCACCCTTCACTGCACCACCCCACCGCCCCCGAGAATTCATATAAAATAATATTACAGTTTAAAAATACTAGTATTATTGTAAAAAAAACGTGAGCGCTTTATGCCATATTTTTTTGTTAATAATACTAGAATCTTTCGTTAATTATTGTTTTAAATTTGTTTTAAAAATTATTTTTAACTTCTTAGTTTGATTTCCTTTAAATCGTGTTTTTTAGTTTTTTTAAACTATATTTATTTTTCACTTTTTAGTTAGATGTGGTTTAAAAGTGTGTTTTTTATTTTATTTATTTATTATAAAAAAATATTCCACTATATTAAATTAAATAGATAACCATTTATTTGCCTAACCGTTAGGAAAAATAAAACAAATAAGACAAAAATCAATGTAAGTATGGTTTTACTGATAATTAGGAAGTAATGTTATTAGTCTGTAAGTTAACTTTTTTTTGTATTGTTGTTTTTTTTTTGTTTAATAAAACGAAAATTTCATTAGTTCCTTATTCTGTATTGATTTTTCAGTATAACTTCTCTTAACTTAATGAATATTAATCATAAGAAAAATGAACAACTTTTTGCATGTTGAGTAAGAAATCGGAAGCCACGTCAGAAGAATATTTATGAAGTAATTCAAGAGAGAACTTGCTTCATAATGCATGGACGGAACAGCTAAAATTTTCACAATGGCTTTTATTAAAATTTAATTGCAATACTTTTCTCTTTTATTTCAATTGTTTTTAGTTTATTGAAATTTCGTGTAAAACATACATAAAACTGAAAACAAAAGAAATGTGTAAGCATCGTATTTACAAAGCTGCTTATTTTAAATTTAATGACTTGCATACAAAACGTCTTAAATATAATCTATATAGTAATTATTTCAAAACAACTGACAACAACTTTTATAATCCATTTTCTACAAATTAATGTGATTGACACCAGATTAAACAAACAGAATCGTATTTGAAATTTATAATAACAATATAAAAATTCATTGAAAAGTAACACTTATCACACTCTCTACTCACATGAAAAGTGCTACCTACTGTAACGTTTACAACGTTATTTGTGGCCTGGCCTATGGACTATTAAATTTGTATAAATTTCCGTGTTATTTTGTGCGTCGTCGCGTATACTTTATCGGTTTTGGAAGGAGAATAAATTCTAGTTTGTTCGTAGGTTGTGACGTTAAAAAATTTCATTTCATTTTGTACTACAAAAAGAATTAGTTCGTTTCACCTCTTATACCCTTCTGGTGAGTAAAAATTTAACTTATTATAATTTTTAAGAAATAGTCAAAAATTTGGTGAATATATTATTGGTTATTTAATTTGATATCTTTACTAACATTTAAATTTTTCGATTACAATCATTTGTTAAAAATCAGTTTTTTATTGAGTTAAAAATATATAAACACATCAGGTGATTAACTTTTTTCTCGAACTTTGGAGAATTTTTGAGTGATTGTAATCGAAACAAAGGATTATTGGGACGGAATTTTGACAGCGTTTATTTTATGTCTTTAGGGCTTAGGCCAAATTTACGAAGGGTCTTTGGTGAGGGCTGATCGTGCCGAATCAAATTTATGAAAATTTGTCTTGCAATTGACAATATAGACTGGTGCTATCCGCTGAGGGAGTCGCTTCATTCCTCACTGCAGGAGACTCATCTTACTTTTAGAAAACCCATTGTACCAGAGTCACCCTAGACCGGTGCCCACATTTCCAATAGTCTCAACTCTTCTTTCCGACTATCATCTGGACCTTCAAAAGCCGAAGATCGACAAGATAAGTTTGGAAATTATTTAATTACTTAACTTTTGATTAACATTAAATCAAATAATTTTTTTGAATAAACAATTTTCAAACTGATTTATTCTCTTTTATTTGTATGTCTGTACTTGGCGCCCTTATTATTTGTTTGGGGAGAGTTAAAAAAAGAAAGCCAGAAGGAAGCCACGAACCCTGGAGCTAGCCTAGGGTATTTTCACGCTACACTACTATTTCGCACATGTGCGGAAAAGTTACTTTCCGCACGTAAAGATACCTAAGCAATGAAACACGGTTTTCTGTTTTACAATTCCCATTGTAATAACTACAAAACAAAACACAAGACAAGAATTATACAGGGTATAAATATCTCAGAATTTGTAATAATAGGTTTTCAACATATTACTATTAACAAATATTCAGTATTTTAATCAGAGTAGTTTTGCTATAACCTCTAATCTGCCACAGAAAAAACGTATACATTTTGTCACTGAAAAAAAAACTAACGTCTGGAATCGAACCAGGGATTACTTTAAGCGTCTATACACACGAAACACCAGTGTCCGACACCGGTGGCGACCACCGATAGCAATGCATTGTTTTAAGTGTAGGATTACAGACGAGCCACTTTGTGGACCACACCACTTTTAGCTGCTCGACTGCCGCTGCCCTAGTGTCCTACCCTCACCACCGGCCAGGCTACTTTCCTATATTTTATTTTTAGCAGTACGTTGTTTTTAATAGAGGTGTACACACCAACCACTTTTTGTGTCTCTGAATCTTAAAATTGTTTGATCGTTTATTATGGAGAAAAACTTTGAATGCAATACTGAGGATTTTGTAACTGCTATTGAAGGAGAACCAATTATTTGGGACAACAAACTTGATGGTTATAAAATGACTAGTTTGCTATATTCATCTGCTTTCTAGTTGTATACCCGGCTGAAGCGCCCCTGGTGGCAACCACCGGTGTCGCACACAAGTGGCTTCATGTGTAAAGAGTCGACCGACCGTCGGTCGCCACCGGTGTCGGACACTGGTGGTTCATATGTATAGACGCTTGTGTTCTAACGTAAGACACTCGCTTAAACCACTGAGCTAACACGGCACATTTGCTCAGTTCCATATTTGACTTACTATCTATCGGAAATTCTAACAATAAAATATTTTTCTATATCTGTTCATCGTCTATAGTTGTTTTGTTTTTTAATCACATAACACAATATTTGTTTAAGTTATCTCGTGGTCGTAGGAAAAATAGTGTACATCACTTGTCCGAAAAGTGTCTTTCCGCACTCCTTATGTAATATACTGTATGTCAGATTTGTTGTTCAAATCAATGTTTTTTTTTTATTTATACTCAAAACCAGTGTGGATAACATTTTACCTCAATAGAGAATATCAATTAATCCTTTATCTATCTATTATCTTCTGCATTTGGCTATACCTTGTCCACAAAAACAATGATATTTTTACTAACATTAAAATTTTATGTAAGTATATAAACCGTATTTTTAAAGTTAGGCATGTTAATAACATGTAGTGTAAAATGTTCTTATGTTTTTTTTATTTAAAAATGTCAAACGTGCATTTATCATTTCTATTCTATCGACATGTACCTACCTAATTTTCATTTTCTAAAAGAATTATTTGATTCACGCAACACTATAAAAGGAACTCACTAATGGGGTTTATTTAACTTTTTTAATTAAAAAAAAAAACACCACTATATATTATTTTATTATTAAAGTTAACGAACCCTGTTCTTCTCACATTCGCATTTAAAAACTTTATACGACGCGCAAAATGCCGCAAAAGCGCCTATGAATAATTGCGCGTAATGTTCGAGGCTAGCCTCCATCAAACACGGTTTTTTGTATTTTAAAGGTAAACACTACACAGTATCGGTTTTGTCGTTAAGCGCGAACATTAAGGCAAAATATTTACAACACGATTCGCTAGATTACCGCGGGAGAGAATAAGGATTTTGGTCCAGTTTTATAAGATTGTATTCGCTTCAGCGCTTAGCAAATTTTGTCCCCGGAATAATCGTTCCTAAAGGTAAATAATTATTTTGTATAAAACATAGATAAAACCTAAAAAAGAAATTAAAAAGAAACGACAGAATGAGCCTAAACACGATATATCCACAGGAAGGTTTCGGAGTTAGGTACTGGGACCTGTGCACCTAGTTGGAAAACGATTATTATGGTGAAGATGCCGATAGGGAAGAAGTTAAAATTAACGTAAGTGAATTTTCGGCTGGGAGATAGCACGGGGTTCACTGTGCCCATGCGGTGGGGGGTGATTCTTTTAGCAAGAAGAAGTTACTGACCGCTCTAGCGCGCCTGAAATACTGGAAGGCTCCGTCACTACCACATCTTTTAAGATGTGGCTTAGTGAACAAAGTCACTTATTCCGAGCATAAGGATCTGGTTGGGGTGTAAGCAATGTTTAACGTATTAGGCCCTGGCGTACCTACACAGGTTCAGAAGGTCAGCAACACCCGACTATCCGTACTATCGTGCTTTAGACACTATATCCAGGTAGTTGGGTAGATAAAATGCCCTTACGACAGTTTCCTACCTGCTCACCCGAAAGGAGGAATGGTTTTAGTCGGTAGATGCTTGTCTCGGCAGGTCAATCTGACACGGCTGGGTTTCCTTTCCGGTTGATCTTTGAAAGATTTCCAATCCTCATACAACAAAAGGCTCTTAGGTTGCAGTATCAGGTCAAGGTCCCTATATTTTTATCTTGTTATTTAATTTGCTATATGTATCAACTTCAAAATCAATTAATGCAGTGGAAGTCTACTAAGAGTACACTAAATAATTAATGTGAACACTCATCTTTCTAGCAAAACAAGAATTATTCAAATCCGTTTACCCGTTAAGTAGCTACGATGACACAGATAGACACACACATAAATACACACATACACACACGCACGTCAAATTTATAATACCCGTCTTTTTTAGTCGAGGGTTAACAACAAAACAAGAAAATTTGCTCTTCACTCCACCACTCAAAAAATTGATACAACCTGCAAAGTTGCACAAAAGTAGGTCTGGATAGTTTCGTGTTGTTTTAGATGTGATCTTCTACAACGAACTTTTGTATTTCGGAGGCGAACTAGATATCACTAATTTCGTTTGGTGGTTCCGAGCAAACAAAACATTCAGGTAAGTTAAATGCTGAAAACCTGTGAAGTTGATAACGGCGTACAATTAATAGCAAAGACGTTTAAGTCGTAACATGTTGCGGCGAAAAATTCCAAGACGGTTCAAAATCCCGTGCCTGTGCACTACGAAAGCTAGTGTGGATAGTTTCGTGTAGTTTTCGACGCGTACCTCTCTTAACACGGTTTTTGTATTTCGGAGGTGAACAAGACTGCACAGACTTGGTCTTGTGTTTATTTTAATAAAATATTAAGTTCTCGATTCTCTGTGACAAAAACTTGCTTGTAAAGCTCCTATAAGGTGTTACTGGTTACTTCGTTTATTTATATCTTGATGAAAAAAATGTTTTTGTAATAACAATAAATTTGTTTTTATTTAAAAAATGCAATAATTTGTTTTTGTCTTTTTGTAAAAAAAAACTGTTTAAAAATGGATCCTATTCCACAAACCCTTTAAAATTTTTATTCTAGTGTATTTTGTGTTCTTGCTAGTCTGAACTTACTGCTAAATTATTACCCAAGCAAAGGCGGTTAGAACATGTTTTAACACTTTTGAACTAAAGCAAGAAGTTCGGTACCCAAGTTGTGCTATAAACGTTATCAATGAATCTATATATCTTACAGAAGTCTCCACTGAAGTTACTTGGTGGGTATAAAAGCCACCTATAAATTCTCTCCAGACTTTTCAATGAAACCGCATTGTTTATGTATACACAGTCCATAAATCGGTTACGTGATTTTATAGCACATATACATATTACTACCAACCTATTAGAATACCTGTGAATTTATCAAATTTTCCAACAAATTGTTGCTGCTATGTTTATAGACTATAAAATTATGAAAAAAAACATTTTATCTATATTGTTATTTTAATGGATAGTGGCAGTTAAAAAAACCTTTTCACTTTACAGTCTGGCGTAATAATAATAATTTTCAATTTAGCAAAATCAGAAAAAAATGTTTATACTTTTTTTTAACATATCAGTCGTAGTACCTATATAAGCTGCTTGCAGTGAACTTTCTACATAAATTAGGACCAAACATATTTAAAAAAATAAAATACTAATATTTTTACATTATAGTGTGCCAAGAAGAACTGGAAACCAGCCCCCTATCATACATAGTACCCACGAGAGCACATAGTTTGTTTTAATGTTTGTGTTTTATTTTTTTATATAATTTTTAACTTATGATGTAACCCACTTTTCTAATGTATGTCGTCGATCTTAAAACACTGCCACCCTCCATTGTCTCTTCTAGTGGCTTAAATAAATTAAAGTTGCAAGGTGGCAAATCTGGGCTATAGGCAGGTCCTTTCAAGACTTCTCAGTAAAACTATTGTGTCGTTTGCAGTTGAGCGTTATTTAGCAACAAAAATACATGTCAAATGCATTTTTTAGACTCATAAGCTGCTTTTGCTTCGTTTCAAACTTGGATGTTGACTTTTTTTAATGATAATAATAATATGTAGGCACTACGAGCCTAGTAGCCTGACCAGGGTTTTTCTCTTCGCCTCTTGCCTGCCAATGCACTAGATAATAGCATTCTGAGAACTCTTGTTGGAACCATTCTCTCCACATGGACCAACCATCTAAGTCTTAGCACCTCAATTACCGCTAATATGTTAGGTTCTTGATAGAGCTTCAATTCTATCGGCCTCCCCCGAACGAATTGCTTATTTGTCTATTCCATATACTTATTTGTTTTTGCTTCATTTATATATAATCCTTTGGTCGCTGCCCTCTTTTTGAGCTTTATCACGGTTTCCATTAGTTCTATTTTGCTTCTAGCCAAGATTACCAAATATTGTCAAGGTAGTCGACAAAAAATATTCTTCTTCAAAAAATGGTTGTAAGGATTTTTCCAGTCGACGGTTTCGTTTTGAATTTTACGGAGGAATGTTTTTCAGTTCTTTGCCACTCCATACTTGACTTTTGGATATGAGAATATAGTGATGGGTGACCCTGTCGTTCATATGGTTTAAAGTCTTTGAGAAATTTCCAGTAGACGCTGCTTGTTATTCTGAGTCAAAATTTGTGAAACCATTATAATAAGGATTTTTATGAACCTAAAATAAATTGTTAAAATGCAATAGGCACTCCTATAATTTATTTTTATCACAATAGCGATTTTATTCACTGTAAAATGTCGATCGTCCTTGATAAGTTTAGAAATCGCTGGAATATTGTCATCCGTGACGCTCGAAGTTGAACGCCTACGGTGACTCTAATTTTCAAACTTTTCACGTCTCGCCTTAAATTTTCTGGACCATTTCTTTACTTGAGTTTTTAATAATGTTTTTTTTTATCTGTGCCTTGTTTTGCAAACAACTTAATAAAAATGCATTTTGCAACCGACATGATGCTTCTACTCAGTGCACATAGATATCGACTGCCGGTATCGCATACATTCATCTACTATATTTTTATATTTATATTCTATTTATGCCAGTTTATTTAAATTTATACAATTTTAAAAAGAACTTAATTTATAATTGACTGGTTTTTGTAGAAATATTTTGTACAAAATAATTAAAACAGATTCTACTTTATAGCACATATATATTTCATTTTTTTTTAATTATTTTTACATTTTTATTTTTTTAACGAGTATTTTTTTTTATATAAAACCTATGCTTATACTTAAATCTATATTGCATTCTTGAAAAAAGTTTCAATTTTAGAACTTGTACTTACTTAATTTGATATTTGTTTTTCTATTTATTTACCACAATTTTAATACAGGTTGGTTGAAAAGTTCTGAAAGCAAAAATGAGAGAAAGTGTATTTTTTAACGAAATTAATTTAATACAATCTCTCTTAATGGAAACCCACTTATTTCAATGATCCTGCAATAATTTTGTACCATCCCTTTATTGGTTTTCGGAGAGCTTCTTTATTCAACAAAAAACGATGTCAAAGATAATAATAGTATAATTCCTATTATTATGACGTTTTACAGAGTCTTTAAAAATCAAAGAACATATAGACCGTTTACTAAGAACCAACAACAACTTTCCTGGCTATATGCCACGACGGACATTGAATTACAGTTCAAAGTTAAACGGGGTTAGTATATCTGCAAGATAGAACTAACCATTTTAGTTTGCAATTCGAAAGGATATCACTTGTAGACCGGTTTTGACGTATTGCATCTTATCAGTACAAGGAAGATATCCGCCCAGAAGCTCTAAGAGCATCTAGACTGGAGATATGTCTGAAATCACACAAATACATTATCTTTAGTAAAGAAAATGTTAAAAACGCTTTCCACGAAGAAATTGTTTCAAGTTTCTGAAGTGATGATAGTCGGAGGAAACCAAATATGGTGAATACTGTGGGTGTTTAAGCAATTAACACTTTAATTCGTTTAGTTATTATCAACAAACTTGTGTGAACACGTTCACTGTCTTGATGAACAACGATTGCTTTCTTTTGTAAACCGTTTTTTATGATTTTTTATCGAACAGATCCAAAAGGTTGCAATACTATTTAGAGATAATTATTTTACCTTTTTTAAAATAATTAATCAATAAAATCTCTTTTGCATCCCAAAAGACTCATGGCATAACCTTTTTTGACGATTGTTCTAACTTCACCTGTTTTGCAGCTTAAGTTCTTGTTTTAATTTAGGATCATTCATAGTTACAATGCCACAAAAACTAGGTTTTATTCTGCTTAAAACGATCCAAATTACGCAGAGAAATTTGTTTCCAATTTAGTTTTTGTTGAGTTATTAACGAATGTAACACAAAATTACCGAATAGCTTTTTAATATGTAATTCTTCGTGTAAAATGTGGAATACTCGTTCATCTAGGATTCTTATGGAACCAGTAATTTTACGCTTAGTCTAACTTGGATCTTTTAGAACAATATCATAAACTTGCTCAATGAATTCTGGTGTTGTTGCACTTTGTGGACGTCCACTAGGTGGTTCATCTTCGACGCATATACGACCACGTTTAAACTCTAAAACCCATCGATGCATATATGAAAATGAAAGAGCAAATTCCATTAACATTTTTGCTATTTTTGTATGAATTTATATTTCTGACAAACCTTCCAAAACAAAGAATTTTATCACTCCACGATATTTGATTTTTTCCATTGTAACAAAATACACTGGCGCGTCTACTTCAAATCGCTTGGAAACAATGAATGAATTGACAAATCAAACTAGATTTTTTTGTGTATACAAATGGAAGATTAATATAGCGTATAAATTTTAATTCCTCTGCTGGTTTATAGGTGTTGCTTTCAAAACTTCTACATCTTTTAATAACCTAAACCTATATTAAATCTTATCTTATATTTCAAAGTTTTTATGATTTTCTATAGATACACTAATACACTGTTAACAACTGACAGACACAAGTTCACTACAAACCGTTTTTAAATTAATTTAAAATCTAGATTAAAACAACTTAATTTTTAGAAAGTTTTATATTTTCACCGTGTTCTTTGTCTCTTTGTCCTTCTCTTTGTCATTCCGTGGAATTTTGTAATCGAAATTAAACCTATTTTCCGACTAGATACTTAGAGCTCTGAAATTTTCAAGATAGCTAAGAACTGGATGACAATGCATGTTTCAAGTGTGTTTAGGAATATACATAGATTTCGAAAATACTGAATTGTTATTAAATTAAATATTATTTAAGTTGTGTATAGATATAATTATTTTGAAAGTTTGCATATAAGTTATAGTAGCTCATTTGGATAAGCGTCTAATTGTGACAGTTTTGTTAAGTTATCGTAATTGGATCGATCACCAGAGAGAGAAATTATTTTTTCCGTTTGTTTTTTTTTTGTTCTTACATGTGAAAACAGTAATAATTATTTTAACTATTAATAAAATAAACTATTTTAGAAATTTTTTAGAAAGTTTCATCTTTCAAGATGATGAGTAATTTAATTAATTATTTAGTTTCTGTTTCGTTTAATGCTTTTTAACGTATACTTGTTTATTCTTCTTCTTAGTATTTCTTTATGCCAAGTTTTTCTTAAAATGTCCCTCTGTCCGTCCGTCCGACGGGTCTTTAAGAGTATGAAGCGTCATACATGAGGTTTACCTACACTACACTAAGCCTTTCATACTCATATTGCCATGCCTCGCCTCCTCGAGATAGGCCAGGAATTTCAAAAAAATAAATTTTGAAAACCAAGTTAGCAATTGGCAGAAAATTTTATAAGATTAATTTAACAATGAATAAATGTGCCATATTTGTTTATAAAATGTGGTTTAAAAGTTTCTTTTTAGGATTAACATCAGTTTTAAATCGATTACATAACGAAATAATTGATATAATAGTAATATAACCTATAAATCAGTAAAAAAAACTTTCCACTATAAAAAGTTCTTTTTATAAATTGTGATTATTATAACTAGAATCAAATTTTTACCTACAACAAATGAGTAAAACAATATTTGTTTGCACAGAAAGTTTAGTAACATTAGAAAACTAAATACATTCATATTAATATTTATCCATTTTCAATAATACCAATATTGTTGCATAAACAGGCTAAGTGATTTAGAACAATGCTATATGAACCTTTGATTCCCTCTCTTTTGTTATTGTTTAGCTTCATTTCATTGTATCGATTCGATTTGTAAAGTTAAACTGGTGTCTTTGTACAGCTGAGGGTTACCTCTTGAATTGTCATGGATTCAAATGAAATCAATGGGATTACTCTTATAAATGGTTAGGCGGAACATACCAGACGTGCCGTGCATTGGATATTAGAAGGTGAATAAGAACTTGCTCGAGGTTGTAGGTACGCGTTATTAGATTTCGGTTTTAGAACGAGAAAAGGTTGATTTATACACGTCTTTCTGTTTACGATGGGAAAATTAAATAGATTTTAAAACTGTTAAAAATATTTTATTTAATGAATATAACAATTATTGTTATGTTGTAAGCTTTAGGTGTATATTTTAAAGAAAAATTAATATTGGTTTAAAACTTAATTTACCGGTGACTATAAAAAAACGTAATATTATACCAACTTTTTCTCCGCTTTCGAAGGTTCTAATAAAAATAATAAAATAGTATATTGTATATCTAGTAGGAAAATTGATACATTCCCAGACAACAATGTAAATTGTTGGCCGAGACGTTTAGCCGAAGTCAACAAACATTGGAGTCCGGGAATGTGCTTTTACTACGAGATACACATACCATTTTTTTCTGAAATCACATTAAATAAAATCGTAAATTAAGAAAGTTTTATATATGCATAACTGTTTTTGATTATCATCGTATTTTCTATAAAACCGTTTTGTTGATACCTATTGTTTGTTAATCATTGTTTATTAGTGTCACAAAAGTGTCAGTTTGGGTAGTTAAATATTGCTTAAAATATTTTAAATTAAATTTAAAATGGACAGTGACAATGATGTCCAGAGTCGCAACCCGCTTCCAGAGGTACTAAACACTGCTACTAATGTGGTTTTAAATTTATAAAAAAAAAACAAAGCGCAAAATATGAATTTGCTTAGATATAAACGTTTTATGGATCATTCCCGTAGACAGGTACGAAAAAAATATTTCCGTACAGTACGGAAAAGTTCGGATTAAAATACAAGAATAGTGTATTTTCCGGCTCAAATTTGATCCGAGAAACTAGACATTTCCAAGCGATTTCAGAAAAAGATTAATTTATTTAACGGTGAGTACAAATGAACAGGTCCACACTCAGGGCGTAGGTGAAGAGCAAGTCGTGGATGCAAGAAGATACGATGGTCAATAATGGGCGAATAAACTTAATTAAACTGACTATAAAAGAACAAAAAGATACCTAGATGAATGGTATATAGGATACCACCTTATTTTTATAAAAACAAGGCAAAATATAAGTACTCAGACGGATGTTAAATATACATATTACGAAAATATTATTAAAAGTTCTATAAAATTGTTAGCCACACTCTTACCGTTTATTTTTTAGTCTAATAATTCTAAAAGAGATGTCATTAGTGAACTCGTTAATTGAAAGAAAGTTGTAAGATTTTAAATAACAAATATATTTACCACAACAACAAAATACCAGTTACAAGGTGGACAGGTCATGCATAAACTAATTAAAAAAAGTTATTAGAGATTAAATATTTAAAAAAAGAATTTAAGGAAAACAAATCTGGATTTAGTAAGCAACTTACCTGGTTCTTTTGTTTTACTTCTGTAATTATGAAAAATCTTTCCTTTTGGGTTGTCAAAAAAAATTATAGAAACAAAGCTAATCTTATAATAAATACATACAGCAATAATTTTATATTTATATTTAATCAAAAATTACAACAACAAAATATTTAGAGCTTTATCGCACACTTACAGTTAATCATATAACTGGATTGAAACCCTTGTGGCTTATTTTACTAAGATTTGTTTTACTTATTCCATAAGATAAGAAAGCAGTCGTTACTTAGATAACTGGTACAGGATGAATAAAGGCATTGTAGCACAAAACTATAATTTTTTTTACCATACTTAATGCTATTTAGTGGTTACCTAACATTATTTACAGATCACTAAATAAAGTGATCGAGGTCTTTGCTTGATTTACCATTTTATATATTGTTTATTTTACACTTTCTACTAGAATGTGTAGTGGCGTGATATATAGGATTACTTTCATTGCAGTAGTGAAGTATGTCCCCATTGCTATATTCTCTGAATTTTCGAGAGGTTTGTTAGTAAGTAGATTAGCTTTCTTGCACCAAGCTACTGCGCCATAAGTGATGATTGGTCTTGCAATTGCCTTACACATCCATTGCAATGTTCTTGCGATAGAACTCCATTTTTTTGCAATGTTTCTGCACACAATAAGGGAAACGATAATAACCATTATTTTTTTTACATTTTACAATAAAATATAGGGTTATTTACAATGCTATTTTTTACTGTGGAATATAATTTTTTATTCAATTCGAACCGTTGAGCATTTAGTGTATATAAAATTTACCTTAACAGTATATTAACCCTTTATAGGGCAAGACTTCTTTCTTTTCAGATTGACTGATTTTTTTGTCAGTGATATGCAACAAGACCATAGTAACAAGGATATATCATGATTTTTTTTAAAAAAATGTTTTTTTCTTTTTTATGGGGAGGTTCCGTACGGAACCACCATCCATTTAGGACCACGGTATATTTTTAGTGTTAGGTGGTTCCAAATAAATCCACTTTATATTTTTCAACAGTTTATTATTGTGCAATAAGATCGACAATATGGTACATAAACATTAGTACAAAAAAAATATATCAGATCACCTTTATTGTACATGAAATGGTTTAAAACAATCTTGGCACAAACCAACATCACATTGAGAACAAGAGACTCTTGAACGCTTAACATTTTTCTTCGTACTACAATAAGCACAGCGTCGTTTAGTACCCTTTACAGGAAAGTGGTTCCCTACATTACTACGTCTAAATGTTCCCTGAACAGATACTTTGCGACCGCTCTTTTTAGTAATTTTATTTTTCCCTGGCATAAGCGTAGGTCCTAGAGATTTTCTGCCACAGTAGTTACCAATAAGTTGATTGGCTAAAATACTTCTAAAAGTCAAATGGGACATACAACTATTTTTAGAATTTTGCTCCTGTTTTTGGGTCTTATGTAATAGGTAACTGTTCACAACTGACGCATCCACGAAAAAATAAAATAATTTTAGCCACCACCGTCTGCTTTTCCAAGATATATTGTAACACGCCATATACTGATCAAATTTATCTACGCCCCCCATATTTATATTATAGTCTTTTACTGCCTGTGGGCAAGGTATTGCATCTCTGTTTCCTCTAATATTTGTTCTAAGTACTGTTGTTTTGTTTGAAGGATCGTGAAAAGAACTAGCTACTAGAACACTTTTTGTTCCACGATCTTTCCACTTGCATATAGATAAATCTTCCGACATGCAAAAGTCATATTCTCCCCTTTTCATATCTTTGTCACGTAAAAGTTTGTTTTTAGGATAATATTTTCTATTAGAACGTAGGGTTCCACAAGCAAATGTATCTAGCTTTAATAGTTCTGTTAGGAGTGAAAAACTGGTGAAAAAATTATCAAAATATAGGCAGTGACCCTTCTTTTGAAATGATTTTGAAATATCTAACACCACCTTTTCGCCAAGTCCAAATTTTTTTCCCACTTCATTTTTTTCTTTCCCTTCATAGATTTTGAAATTCAAAACGTATCCAGTATCAGAGCATGCTAGCATCCAAATTTTAAAGCCTCGCTTAGTAGGTTTCATGGGCATATACTGCTTCAATGACGTACCTACCATGCTTTCATCTATTGAGAGATTTTTCCCAGGTACATAAAATCTTGGAAATTTCTCATTTAGCATTCTGATAAGTGGCCTAACCTTATACAGTTTATCGAAATTTGTGGAGCCACGCTCAGGCATTTTACTATTATCATTTAGATGTATAAATCTAAGAATTTTTAAAAAACGTTTTTGGGATATAATCTGACTTACCCGTTCCACGTGAAAATTTGAATCTGTGGACCAATACATTCGTATACTAGGAAGGCGATGGAAGCCCATAATCAATAGTATTCCCAAAAAAGCTAAAAATTCTTCGACCTCTAAATCTAGATTTGTCCCCTTTTGCACCGCGTATTTGTTTGATTCACGTACTATTGTATTTATAAGTTCGTCACAGAACATTTTTTTGAAATACTCTAAAGGTGACTCTGATGCATCAATATTGCAATGTTTAGTATGTGATGACGAGTAATTAGTATATTTCTTCGGCAACAAGGCAGTCTTCGTCCACTTTATTTTATAGTCAACTACTTGGCTATCTTCTTCATCCTCACCTTCTTGGCCATCTTCTTCATTCTCACTGCTGTGGTCTGTTTCATCCAATTCAGTTATTTCATGTGCTTCCCTATCACACGCATCTTCACTTTCTCTGGAATAAGAAGCAATATTTTCCTTTTCAATTTGAAAATTAGGATCACGGACAGAATCATCTGAATCGAAATCTTCATTTGAATCATCCGCAGCAGAAAATGTATTTGGTAATGTTTTATTACGTAAACTGCGTTTTTCCCATGAACTACTTGTCGAAGGAGCTGTGCTTGGTAAGTCATCTTCACCGTCCGTGTCTCCATCAATGTCTGAATATATAGCCTGCTCTTCTGTTATACCATTTATAAGATCAAAAAGTGCATCACTTTCCATTCTTTCCAATTTTTCAAATGACCACCTGTTTTCTGCCATTTTTCACTGGTCACCTTCCCTGAAAAATATGAATAACATGTTATCGCTTCTAAATATATAAACAGTATTACTGTTACAATTGTCTAGAATAATTCAGAATAACGTAAATTAATCAAAAACCAATTTTTAATGCATAGAAGTTACAAAAAAAATATAACAAAAATATTCAATTTTTAGGTTAGAATAACTGGTCTATAATTTATTCAGAATTATATCAACAAAACTATATCAAAGCTGTGAATTATTTACAGAAAAACATTTGCAATTCTATCAAATTGTACTTACCGGAACACAAAATCAAGAATGTCACTAAACAATAACAAATTTCTCATAAAAAGTAACCACTGACACGAAAACAACAGACAATCTGCTTTGAACTGATTGGTGGCACCAAATGGAACCACTCTTACACAATTTATAGAATTGTGCTCATGCGTATTTGAAGTGGTCCCGAAACATAGCCACCTATCGCTCAGAGCATAACGATCTGCCTATTAGGTCTATTTTACAAGGTAATATCATTATATTTTGAACCTTTGATCTGGTGGTTCCACAGAGGTGCCACCAACCTATAAAGGGTTAAAGAAATAAATCTCGCAAAATAAAAATTTCCGGGTAAAAACATTAATAGTTAAAATATGTAAAAAGATAAACGAAGATGTTCCTCATTTTCTTGAATTCCTGATATATGGGGGTATAAGTTAATCATACATTGACATTGACAGATGGTGGATACACCCGGTATATGAGGTTGGTTGTATTTCGATTTAGTTAATAATATTATATGGACTTGTCTTTGTTCAGGAGTATCATAATAAGAATTAAAAAAAATGTCAATAAAAAACTGAATTGGAAAAAAATAAAAATAAAGAAAAAACATTTAAAAAAACAAAAATGGGAAAAATTCAAAAAAAAACAACCAGAAAAAAATAACTTAAATTGAAGAAAACAAAAAATAAAATAAAAATGTTCAAAACCAAAAAAAAATAGAAATAAGAAAACATGGAAAAGTCGTTAAAAAAATTGCATACATAGATATAATTCATGCATACCCGTACATCATTAAAGATTAAGGTATTATATTTGTATTTAAAAAAACTACTATTTGAATATTACTTTTTGGTGAAGGCGCTACGGTAAAATTATGTCAGTTTTTGAAAGTTCGACAGAAAACAAAAAATTAATTGTGTACAAAAGACCATTGAAATTCTCAAGTTTTTATGATTTTAAGACAATATATAATATAGTTTTCGTTTATTTGAGAGAATAATCGGGGTTTCTAAAAGAAAATCATTATAACTTTTAGTAGAAAAAAAGTTCTTTTTAATAAAATTATGTCTTTTACTAAAAAAGACTTATTTAACGCTAATCTATACATATAGTAAAACTGTAGAAATGTATATGTTAATGCGCGCATCACATGAAAACTACTGATCCTATTCGAATGCAGTTTTCAAAGACGTATTTGTCTTCTTTCAACTTAACATCTGGTGTATAAAACTTTCTCCCACCCCCACCTCTTTAACGGGGTGAGGAAAGAAATTTTGATACAAAAATCAACACGCCACGCGAACGACGTCGCGGGTACATCGAAATAGAACCCAAAAATGTGGTTAGATTTTTTTGTCTGTCTGTCTGTATGTTTGTGAGCGCATCACATTAAAACTACTGATCCGATTCGAATGCGGTTTTCACAGATGTATTTGTCTTCTTTTAACTTAACATCTGGTGTATAAATATTTCTCTCCCATTGCTTATATGGGGTGGGGTAAGAAATTTTTATACAACAATCACACGCCACGCGAACGACGTTGCGAGTACAACTAGTTATATAAATAAAACTTATTTCCATCACCAGTTGTGTTCTTCTAAAAAATTAAGATTCTATTCATAGATACATAATTGGTATTTTTATTTTACAAAAAAATGTATATATAATAAACCTAATTACATTCTTCTTAATTTTAAGAAAAATGTAAATATTGTTAATGCATACAATAGTACATAATAAGAGATTTAGGTATTATATTTTTATTATTTAAAAAAACGAATTTAATTTTGGAGAATGCGTTAGAGTAAAATCACGGAATATGTCTTCTGTTGAAAGTTCGACAGAAAACAAAAAAATAATTGTGTATAAAAAAACAATGAATTTTTTATGAAATCAGAATTTTAAGACAATATTCGATATAAGGTTTGTTCCAACTCACTAATTAATTCGTTCTAGAAAAATACTTTTAATAATGAGCATAAGTGAACCGTTTTAGAACAATTCAACGAGTAAGTTGGAACAAACACAAGCTAAGTTGAGTTAAATCTACCTACACCACCAAATTTTGTTTTTAAATATTGGTGAATGCATTAGGGAAATTACACGACATGTGTCAGTTTTTGACAGTTCTACATTCAGATCAAAATAGTGTGCGTGTAACCTTTACGCGCGATTAAAGTAAAACTTATTTGACGTCCGTATCATCGCAAAATAAATTCAAATTCAAAATATGTTTATTAACAAGTAGCTACAGGTTTTTGAGTTTTTCGTTTATTATTATTATTTATTGATGAAAGAGTAAAATATTCTTGAGAATTCGCCATTTTATTGTGACAACTATGTTGTTTTGTAATTTATCTAAAATTCATTAATTTTACTTTCACGTTTTAAAAATTTTTGACAGAAATTAACGGTTAGGTTAGGTTAGCTAATCAGAAGTTTTGACGTACGTATCGCAAGGACGTCAGTAGAAACATAAAGAACTGTGTGTGTGAAAATCATGAGAAGTCTGATAATTTCTTCCGTATTTTAAATGTTAACTGTCAATCAATTTTTAACAAAACTAATAGAATAGACCTACTCTTAAAGCAATATGATCCGAAACATGGTCCAATTATGACAATATCGGCTACATACGATTTAATAATTACTCTGTTACTGTTACTTCAATAGAACTAATAAATCACATGGCGGTTTACTAATTTTGACAAAATCTTCCATAGAAATTATGAAACACGATTTTTTGACTAATTTATCACTTAAAGTAGATATTGAAATCTCCAGTATCTCTTTTAAAATACTTTAAACCACCTGTTGTATATTAAATATTTATAGATCCCCATCTGGAAATTTTAATACATTTATAGATAGACTTTATAGTGCATTAATTTTCTGTACAAATAACTTTATACATATCTTTTATTCTTTGTGGAGATTTCAACATTAATTTTTTAAATGATTCACAGGAAAATAAAATGTATGCATATAGAGAACTCACTCATTTTCATTCAATATTTGGAACTAAGTTCCTTACGGCAGGCTTGGAGAAGATAGGGATTTTGCTGCGTGACTGAACTGAAAAAAATGTAAGAGTAAAACCGTAACGAAAAACCGTTAAATGAGACGTGCATCAAACGCATTCTGGAAGTTATTATACGTAGCATCGGTGGTTCATTGGTAGAATGCTCGCCTGCCACGTGGGCGGCCCGGGTTCGATTCCCGGCCGATGCATTTTTTTTTTTGTATATATCTCTTAACTTTTACCTTTTTTTGTTAAAGTAATATGAGGAATAATTTTTTAAAATCTTGATAGTTAAAAGTAGTTAGGAACGGTGAGAAAAAATAAATGTATACATTACTCATTAAAGCTCACCTTAAATTTTAAAGAAGCTTCTTTCTTAATGCCAAAATTTCACTGATTTTAATATATTGACCATTAAATGAGACGTGCGCAGGCGTTACAGTCGTATACACAAGCAAGTAGTGTTATGTGTCGATTCTACATTAGCCGAAAGAACTTAGTTCCTACCTGGTGTCCCACGACACCATTTTAACTTGTTTTTCATCACTTTCTTCATTAATAAATCCACTTTGTTTATTCATATTTAAAACAAACACTTTATACACACATTTTAGGCGTACAGCTATTTACCAACAATGTATTTTGGTTGACAAGCTGTCAATTTGACAGGTCAGCAAAATATGTATATTATGTTGCCTATATTTACAATTACAGATTTAACTTTTATTTAATATAGTAGGCGGAATCGTGTTAGGTTTTTTGTATCAGGTTTTTTGCGTTACATTAGAATATGACGTCACGTCCGTTAGAATTACTGAGTTACCCCTAGTCGCGCCTAAAGAAGTTTTACTTCAAAAAAGGTTTCTAATTTTTAAACAAAGAATGACATTAGAAAGAAATTTAAAAAATCTGAAAGTAACGTACAATCTCTATTTATAAGCAATCGTTTGGATATGGATGATTCTAGCGGTATCTGAATATATATGTTTTCCAGGACATCTACTTAATTCTTTCTTTATCACATATAGACGTATGAGACACTTTTTTATTTTCTCCTTAGTGTCATTTCCTGTTTGTTTGAGAAATATTGCAAATATGTATTGGAGGTTTCGTCTCACAACCGAATACAAAATATAAGATTTATATCAATACGTGGAAACCCATCGTTAGGGTCGTAATTTGGGTGGTTTGTGAGAGACAGGAATCAAATCTATTAAATTTTATTTAAAACGCGTTATTGAAAATTCTCATCTAACCTTAGAGGAATTTACTACCTTGTTAAAGCAAATTGAGTCAATCCTTAATTCTAGGCCACTTTCTTTTTAATCAACTAAACCATTAGATCTTTTTTCTTTAGCATAGGCTTACTTAATAATTGGACACTCTGCTACGTTAAATTTAGAACCAGACTTATGTAAATTACTGGAAAAAAAAATTTTAGTTTCAATGTCTTGAGCAAATACAAAAACAGTTTTGAAAGCGCTTGTACAAGGAATATGTCTTAGAATTGCAAACATAATGGTAAAGGAATATAGGCCAATTAAACATTGGATCGCTTGTAATAATAAAAGATGATCATCTACCACCTTTGCAATGGTGTAAAATAAAAACAGCGATTTTAAGGCTATGTCCATTACCAGTGGAATGTTAAAAGACTTTTTTGGTCTTTCAAGGGCTAGGGCATGTTTAGGAACGGTTGCGTGAGATATCATCTCTACATATTTAACTGTGAAGGGTGTGCGGACAAGGGTGCGTGTATGGGGACATGAGACAAACACCAGATACTTATTTTAAACGTTGACAAAAGAACAAGTGTTTATTAACGTTGCATATTTTAAGCCGATTGTTTCTAATATTACAAGTGGTTATTGTTATATAAAATTATTAAAGTTCAATAGAACAAAATTTTTTTTGAAATTTTGAAGTATACAAACAAGAATATATTAAATGACATTAAGGAGAAATTGAAACAATGTCGCACCCAGCGAGACTCGAATTCAAATAATCGTTTACTAAAAAATCACTTATATAGGTAGATTTTTTAAGTGATTGTTTTATTTAAATATTAAATATTTTATATTATGGATCTACACCAAGTATCGGCTAAATCCATTTAAAACAAATTATTAAAGTTTGATGTTTCAATTGTCGATTTGGCAAATAATATTTTTTACTTATTTATCTGAATAATGTACGTACATAAAAAATAATAAAGTTGTTGTCACAGACAATATGCGTTTAATTAAGATACGTTCAAAAAGCCGACTAGTCGTGGCCAAACGTTTTAAGGCTCTATCGGATTTAGATAGGGATCACAGATTCGAGTCGTGCTAAATTGTGACACATTTTTAATTTTTCGTTATTGTCCTATTTTTATTTCTAGTTTCTTAACTTTAGAAATTCCATGAGAGACCGATATCTCAATTAATTAAAATAATATAAATTTTCCAAATGTTATTACCAAAAATAGATTTAAAATATTTATAGTCTACATTAAATTGTAATAAATATTATACGATTTAAATTAATTTTAGAATTAATGAATATAAAATATACAACTGTAAAGTCATCAAATTTTAATAAACGGCTTCAGTGCAATTAGGTTTATAATATTTATATTATTCTAAAATTATTAATTTTTTATTAAAGGTAAACTTATGGAATATTTTCGATAAATAAAATGAATACGATTAAAATAAATATAATCATCTTCCGATTAAATAAAAAATTACAGTACATTTCATATAAAAATATTACTTAAAAATTGACAATTTGCTCGATAAAATGATTTCCGTGATTTCGATGTGTTATTTACCTATATGGGAAATTGGGTCAATAAAGAAAGTATGAGAATTTAAATGTAGTTAATAAAACATTTTTCCTACGACCACATTGGTAGGTAAAACTTATCACACTCTCTACCCCCATGTAAAGGGCTACTTTTTCGCACATATGTGGAAATAGTACATTACGTAACGAGTGCAGAAAGCAGGTGATCCCATCACGAGTGCGTTTGTCGCGTGAGCCGAAGGCGAACGCGATAAAAAGCACGAGTGAGGAAAGCTCTTGAATTTGTCTAAAATAAAAGGCAAGAAGGTAATAGAAATAGTATTAGATCTGATCCGCCTGCACCGCGAAGGTGCTGAAGGAGGGTTGGGGGAGGCGGATCCCTCCCATTAAAACAAAAATGTTTACAGTTCATCCTCAATTTCTCTTGATTCATTTTCTATCGCATTTATTTTTGATTGGGAAACACTTATCAACTCTGTTTCGGTCATTCATTGCTTTCCGCACGGTCCTACATGTTAGAAAGGAGTGCTGTCCGCACGGAGTTATGAAAAGTTTTATATTTCGTAACGTTGAAAGAAGCATTGCTTTCCGCACGTTCCTGCATGTGCATGGTCGAAAGCAGTGCTTTCCGCACGGAGTGATGAAAATTACTTTCCACTTCTTTACTTAGTTTTTCTAAAACTGTAGTACTGTTAACTCCACAAGATTGTTCTGGTCCCAAGTAAGGGGTTTTAGCTTCTTTTTTGCTAACTTATCTGCTGTTTTGTTTTTTTCCATTTCTATTTGTCCTAGAACTTATAAGAGGGTAAGAGTGTTATTTTGTGCTAGTTCATTTAGATTGCCTAGACATTCCCATACTATCTGTTAACTGATTGCGTGAAAGTTAAGAGCTTTAATAGCTTTTTAACTATCAGACATGAGTATTTGGGTCTAGGTACAAAAACCTCTGTTTCAGTTCCTTCATCTGTCTTGGAGCCATTTGCATATCATTTTAGGTAATTTTGGTTTAGCCCTAATATGGTATCTGTGCCACTTTTGGATTAATAACCCAGTTTTGTAGTGATTTTGTTCACAAATTTAAATTGCTTTGGCATGTCATCTTTGGGCATTTCCTGAGTTTGATCAAATTGAAGTGACCGAGGTTTTTTCGCGTTATATATATATATATATATATATATATATATATATATATATATATATATATATATATATATATATAACAGATAGTACTATTTGCTGTATCGTATTACAATACGTTGAAGAAGGTTGATTGGGTGTGCAGCAATAAAACATCGAATTTAGTTCACTCTTTTATATAATTCCAAGCTTTCGGTCAAATTTTTGACCATCTTCAGGGATAGATCTACAAATAGGTATAAAAAATAATCAAACTAGGTGTTTTAACAAAAACCTTGAAGGACTTACAATTGAGGTTGTATCGAAAGTTCTTCGTTCGGACAACTATGTTGTGGTAAGTATATTGATCGTGGTAAGTATTCTTAATACTAATGTAAAATGTAATAAAATAAGCTAGTATTATAATTTTATAAAACTTAGCGTTTTTTCAAAAAAGCGTAGATTGTAGCGGTGCATGAAAAGACAAAGAAATTTTTTTTTTTTTTTTTTTAAATTAACAGACGACATGTGTCATTACTCGATATTGACTGATATTGACTTTTGAATTAACAAATTAGAAGAAATATTAATACTTCGACTACTATTAGTTTAGCTGTATATATGTTGAGGAACATTAAAGTCAATTCTTAAAGAAAAGAAGAAGAGCTAATGTCATTATTACGACCTTGCAATAAGTAGGTTATGGTATTGTACCTTTACAAAATAAACAAAACAAATCCGAAATTTTATAGTTAAAACACATGAAAACTAACACAAACACCAACGGAGCACCTTTTACTAGTTTACGAAATCAGTCACAGGTAAGTAAGTACGCGTAAATATCACTTAAGTTATCTATATCCGATCTTTTATTCATACAAGTTGTCATTGTTTTAGATATATGAGCCATTTTAAGAAAGACACGTTTTGTGGTGTTACGTTCTCTATCCAAAATGCGGACACTATCGTAGTCAATCGTATGGTTTGTGGAACTATAGTGAGAACCCAGCGCAGTTCTATCGGGATAGAGTCTGGCATCGCTCTTATGGGAAACTAGTCGATCTTTTAACTTACGTGAGGTTTGCCCTATGTATACTTTGTTACAGACGCCACAAGGTATGGTATAAACTACATCAGATTCCAATAATTTATCCGTCTTATCTTTTAGTTTGGTAAATACGTTGTTGATGGTGCAAGTATAGTATAACTAGACCTACTTGGATAGAAATTATTTTTACGATTTTACCACGGAAAACTTAAAAGAACGTCATTATAAGAAGAAACTTAGTAAAATATCTATTTAATGTTGCTTTTAACTTCCCGACTCACACTTGTACGCCCATGAAGAGAATTCTTGGAAATTCGAAAAGAGCGTTGCCCACGCCTATTCAAGTGATTTTGGATAAACTATAGATCGGTTGGCTATTCTTAATCCTGGGATATCTTTGAAGAGGATGCTCAGTTTAGGTGTTAGTGACTGTACATAAGGAAGACTAGCGTACCGTATCTGTACTACATTATTCGAGTCATTAATCTGGACGTTATAAGATCTTATCCTAGAAGGAGTATTAAATAGCAAATGATTCACCAATTTGTGAGGATAGGAATTGTCCGTAAACATTTTAGCTAATATCAGTAAGTTGGTTTTTTGATATCTGACGTCGCTGATGTTCAGTAGTATGTTCAGATGAAAGAAAGAATACTGAACATCAGCGACGTCAGATATCAAAAAACCAACTTACTGATATTAGCTAAAATGTTTACGGACAATTCCTATCCTCACAAATTGGTGAATCATTTGCTATTTAATACTCCTTCTAGGATAAGATCTTATAACGTCCAGATTAATGACTCGAATAATGTAGTACAGATACGGTACGCTAGTCTTCCTTATGTACAGTCACTAACACCTAAACTGAGCATCCTCTTCAAAGATATCCCAGGATTAAGAATAGCCAACCGATCTACTTGCACCATCAACAACGTATTTACCAAACTAAAAGATAAGACGGATAAATTATTGGAATCTGATGTAGTTTATACCATACCTTGTGGCGTCTGTAACAAAGTATACATAGGGCAAACCTCACGTAAGTTAAAAGATCGACTAGTTTCCCATAAGAGCGATGCCAGACTCTATCCCGATAGAACTGCGCTGGGTTCTCACTATAGTTCCACAAACCATACGATTGACTACGATAGTGTCCGCATTCTGGATAGAGAACGTAACACCACAAAACGTGTCTTTCTTAAAATGGCTCATATATCTAAAACAATGACAACTTGTATGAATAAAAGATCGGATATAGATAACTTAAGTGATATTTACGCGTACTTACTTACCTGTGACTGATTTCGTAAACTAGTAAAAGGTGCTCCGTTGGTGTTTGTGTTAGTTTTCATGTGTTTTAACTATAAAATTTCGGATTTGTTTTGTTTATTTTGTAAAGGTACAATACCATAACCTACTTATTGCAAGGTTGTAATAATGACATTAGCTCTTCTTCTTTTCTTTAAGAATTGACTTTAATGTTCCTCAACATATATACAGCTAAACTAATAGTAGTCGAAGTATTAATATTTCTTCTAATTTGTTAATTCAAAAGTCAATATCAGTCAATATCGAGTAATGACACATGTCGTCTGTTAATTTAAAAAAAAAAAAAAAAAAAATTTCTTTGTCTTTTCATGCACCGCTACAATCTACGCTTTTTTGAAAAAACGCTAAGTTTTATAAAATTATAATACTAGCTTATTTTATTACATTTTACATAAGTATTAAGAATACTTACCACGATCAATATACTTACCACAACATAGTTGTCCGAACGAAGAACTTTCGATACAACCTCAATTGTAAGTCCTTCAAGGTTTTTGTTAAAACACCTAGTTGCACTGTCCTTGGGTTACAACCGCAATTTTTTCTGCAATGCTTCTGCACACCACAAGGGCTTTTGTAGCTTTGTGTATTATTTCCTTTTTATGGTTGTTCCAGAAAAACCTTTTATCTAGGGTTAGCCCTAGATATTTAACTTCTGTTTTCTACTCAATGATATTTTCTACTATTCTGACTGTTTTTAAGTTAGGTTTCTTTTTCCTTTAAAAGGCTACTAAAGTGGTCTGTCGCAGTTGATATTAAATTCCACCATAATAAACCATTGCTTTGCTTTGTTAAGGCCTGTCTGTTTATGTCACAGACGAGATTTCCGTAGTTTTCCCTTGCAAAGATAACCACGTCATCGAAATATCCTTGGCAAGGAATACCTAGTTAGGTCAATTTACCAGTCTAAGCTGTCCACAGTAAGATTCCACATGAGTGAAGATGCAACTCCTTCTGTGGGCAACCTCTGGTTATATTGATGACCTATTTGCATTTCTGCAATTACAACAACCAGCTGAAAGTCGATCTATCCACTTCTCTATTCCAATCGTAGTTAATCTTAAATAATTTAAAACAATCTACGTTACTTTTGGGTTTTTTAGATAATTGGCATTTTACTTAAAATAAATTAACTAAATACCAAGAATTTTATTGTTATAATGTTAATATGCTGTGAATTCAATTACATTTTATAGTTACTCTAAATCTCTGTCTAAAATTGATGTATTGTGTAGATTTACTTCCAAAATAAAGACAATCGTACGTTGCTTACGTTTTCCATTATAACATAACACTGGAAACGAATAAACAAAATACACATCAGGCACACAACGCTCGATTGGATGAAATGTTCACAATTCGATGACTATTTGAATAGAAATTCAATTACTATGTCCCGACAGGCACGAAAGATAGACAGTTCGCACAGGAAGTTAAAATCCGACCTTTGGGCAATACACACGTAGATTATAATGTTGGATATTGACTTAGCAAGCAATAAACTTCCCAAACAAATATTTCTAGGATTGAAAAGTCGCAAAGTGTGCTAATTTCCATATAGATTTATGTTTTTTTTTGTGATAATACCAGATATAATGTTACACTCAACATAAACAGAAATATCTCACTTATTACATTAATTACTTTACAGATAATAGTAAAACTGATTTACATAATTGCGTTGCACCTGACGATATCACTACTAACAATTAAAATTATATAAGAGCATTAACAAGAATCCTTTTATTACTACATTGCAGCTTGAAGATATGAACTATTAGAAATTAAAAATACAAAGGAATAAGGTTAAACTCGTAGCGACAGACTAAAAACGAGCAAAAACAAAGGAATTATTCTAGTGCATTCTGATTCGACTCTGCTCATTATTCTGACATAAAGCGGCAACAATTGTCAACCCTGCAAGTGCACCCCGTGAACCAGCGACATCTGACAGTGTGTCGCATCCTTGCATTTCAATTATACTTTATGATTCATCTTCCGCATGAGTACGGTTCTTTATTTGAATTATTCCAACTGTAAAACCTTAGTACCTAGTAACATATCTATTAATACTGCGTATATTAAATTTTGTCATTACCCCAAAATAAATACAGATCGCTTTATTATTTAAAGCAGAGAGATAAACACTTAAATTTCACATAAAAAATTTCATTACAATAGAAAAAAACTATGTTGTATAAGAAGAAATTAGTTTTTGGTTTCAGGAAAACTAATAAATTCTTAGGGTCAAGTAAAATACATTGTTTAAGGAAAAGTATTTTTTTCGATAAAAAGCTATCGACAGAAACATTTAAATGATTGTGCACTTTGTAACCTTTGTAAATGAAATGTGTTCAATGCTCGATTCAAGGTTCACAATTGCAAACGGCACTCAATTGGTTGCTGGAGAGCGAGCATGGGTTCGCTTGAGTTAAATGAAAAATTATATAAAGATGTTAAAAATTGGGTATTAAATAGTAAAAAAAAAAATGAAAGTGAAAGGAAAAAGAAGATGAGTGCCACTTATTTTTTTATCCCATGGACGGAAAAGATAAGAAACCCAGAAAAAAGATAATAAAAAAATTATATAATTTAGATTAGATAACCCAGCAGATTATTATCACTAAATTAGAAATTACACACTTTTACTTATCCTTATAGTTAGAATCAAAGTTTTGTAAGATAATTTGGATTACTAAAAATTTTGTTATTTTTTTGAATTATAAGATTAACAGATAATATTGATCAGAGCACCACACTTCAAAAAGGAAACAAAATTCTGTATTAATAACATTACGATATTTATTTATTGTTAGAATGAAAAAACAAGATAAGCAAACAAAAAAATATATGGAATCATACTTCCAATTATATAAATAGAGATAATACAATACTCACATTAAGTGACTACCCATAATTAGTTTTTTACACATTTAGGATAATAACTACGCTATTTTTATCGTTATAAATGTGTACCCTGATTAAGCTAAAAGTGAACTTTCAATGAATTTAGACAAAAAATTAAAATTTACCTTTTTCTTTATAAATAACTCAAGTTATAATAGTACATTATTCAGTGCTAATTATAAAAACAGATAAGTTAAAAATATAGATAAAAAAAATAATAAAAAAGAAACACCGATTTCTTTTCAACTAAAGGCTGCACTGCACTATTGTTTCACAGGAGAAAGGAATATTGAACATAGGAAAATTTAATTTCCAAACAAATAAAAAGTACGTTCTTTTCTGGTAGTTATTTCAAGATAAAACAAAACTTACAGATTGGAACCGGAATGCTTCTTGCGTAATAGTCTTAGTAGCCTGCTTACTTTCCAAAAAATTCCACCATTTGTCTTATTCAGCAGGTAGTTGATGATGGCAATTGTAAAACCATCTCAAAGAATTAACCAACCCCTCTTGTAATAAACGCACCCGGAACACATACAAGTTTTTAAAAAAAGATAAAAAAAGTCGCGAGAATCAAAACCCTTTGAATATAGTATCGTTACACCTTTCTACTCAAAGTGCCGCGAAATTTCTGGGTGTGGCAATAAACAAACTTTTATAAACTACGTGATTAAAAAAAAAGAATTTGATTGCTTGGATTTTTTTTTCTGGATTATTCTCAAATTAAACTATGTAAATAATACCGTGATTTTATCACTTAGACCATTCTTGCTGGTTTTCGGGACCATTGGAAATTTTTTAACGACAGGGTCGGCTTATATATGAAAAGAAAACATTTAAAGATAATTTAGTTAATTGGTATTTAAAAATGCTACAATTTAACTAACTTCTTAATTAGATATCAAAAAACATATAAAAAAAGTTTTATGACAAACAATTTACTTTGTTAGACATAATTTTTACTTTTTATAAAATTTTACTTTCTGTAACAACAATTTTTTCTTCTGTGACACTTTTTACGACACAATTTTTGCATTGCATGACATAATTTTTACTTTTTCTGACATTATTTTTTTGTGATATAATATTCACTTTTTTTGGTATATTTTTTAGTTTGTATTACAAATTTTAAAGTGATAACTTCGTAACAGTGCTAGTCGTATTTCGGACAGACGCTTCCCCCTCTCTCTACTCAGTGTTCAATATGCGATAGACATAATGTTAACAGTGAGAATATATATAAATCAGCTCTACAGGCCTAGTGGCCTTTGGCTTTGAGATCTTTCACTCTTCTTTTCCATTTTGCTCTATCTCTCGCTTCCATTTGCCAGTCCCGAACTCCCACACTTCTTAAATCTTCTTTAACTTCTGCTAGCCATTTTTAAGGATGTATAGTGCATCAGATTAAAAAAACTTAGAATTTTAAAGCACTAAAATTAATTTTGTATAAAAGATTAAATTCTTTTTCAAAAAGATCCCACGAAACTAGCTGTTTTCCGAATTAATGTATATAAACAATGAAGATATGATTTTTTCTAAAAAGAAGCTATCTTGGTTGCTATTGGTCGTAGAATGTGTTTTTTCTTTAATAAATGTGTTTTTTTAGTATCTGTACAGCAAACCTAAAAATGACAATTTTAATGTAAAGTTCAAGTTTTTATTAATATCTTAAAAAGTAGGCTTTGAAGAATCGATAGCAATTAACTATTTACCTGTAGAGTCACCGTAGGAGCAAGCACAGCTGTTTGGCTTTAAAAAAAGCTATTAAACAAATTGAATTGCTTAAAAGGTATTTGACTGATCTGGCTCATATTTTGCACACTTAAGGCTTACGATTATCTTCTAAGAACATGCGCTGTTTATCATATTTAAAAAAATTCTCAGATAGCGTCTCCTTCCAAAATTATGAAAAACTGTACAGGAAAACTTATATTAAAACTATCAAAGCTGCCAAGGATATGTATTACAACAGAAGATTGGGAAATGCGGGTAACATTGCTAAAGAAACTTGGTCTATTGTAAATGAATTAAGGGACCGGGCCTCTTCATCTAACAAAATTCCTACTTCTCCAGAGAACTTAAACAACTTCTTTGTTAATGTAGCAAAGAACTTAGTGAGCTCCATAACTCATTCCCACGATCCTTTTTCTTATCTCAGAAACGAAAATTTACACAGTTTCTTCATGTCACCTGTATCATTGGCCGAGCTTCGTAACACAATTAATGAGATTAAAAACAAATCATCTGCTGAAATGGATGGGCTTACTCTGAAAATGTTTTTAAATCTACCGGTAAACACCCTAAGCCATCTGACTAACTTGATTAACAAGTCACTTCAACTTGGAGTCTTTCCAAGCTGCCTTAAGGCTGCGCTAATTATTCCTTTGCACAAAGGACGTGATAAAGATCAAGCTTCAAACTATCGCCCAATAGCACTTCTCCCCACGTTGTCGAAGATTATTGAAAGATTGGTTAAAAAAAAATTGCTATCTTTTCTTTGCAAGTATAAAATACTAACTCCCCAACAGTTTGGTTTCTTGAGCAATAAATCTACCAATGATGCTATGTTCTCGCTCTTTGACAATGTTTACTCCAGTCTTAACAAACAGAACTCTACAGCAACAATCTTCTGCGACTTCTCTAAGGCCTTTGATTGTGTAAACCACAACATCTTAATTCACAAATTACAACACTATGGGATTAGAGGAATACCACTCGAGTGGTTTAAATCTTATCTTACCTACAGAAGTCAGATGGTAAGGGTTGATGAGAGAACATTCTCCTGTAAGCCAATTGACTGTGGGGTGCCTCAAGGTTCAGTTCTAGGTCCTATCTTATTTCTGCTTTTTATTAATGATATTGCCTACCTAAATATTAGTGGTAAGCTCTGCCTCTTTGCTGATGATACTAGTTTTACCTGGAGCAACCCGGATAGTACATCCCTTTATAGTATCGTATCTCGTGACTTAGTCACTATTAAATCGTGGTGCGATTCTAACCTTCTGTGCCTCAATCTCTCTAAAACTAAAATCTTATCATATAAAGCTACATTACAAACTTTTGAACTTAATAACAATAGTGTGGAAATCGTTGATTCTGTAAAGTTCCTGGGTCTCATTGTTGACAACTCATTAAAATGGGATTTGCACATCAATGCATTGTCAAAAAAATTAAGTTCTGCGTGTTTTGCGCTAAGATCAGTTTCCAAGGAATTAAACTTGTCAACAGCTCGAACAGTCTATTACGCCCTTTTTGAGTCGCATCTCCGTTACGCCATTCCATTCTGGGGTACGTGTTGTGCGACTTAATTTGACCGTATTTTCAAACTTCAAAAGAGAGCTATCCGTTACATGTTAAGATTAAACAAAAGAACTCATTGTGGGGAATACTTTAAAAAATATCAAATTTTAACTCTTCCTTCTTTATTCATTTTTGAATCCGTTTGCTTAATCCGCAAGCACTCGTCAGCGAATCCTGAAACGCCTTCCCACAACTATCCACTTAGAAACAGGGAGCTTGATCTTTGTTTACCAATCCCACGATCAGAGTTAATCAAAAACTCTATATTGTATAATGCAAAAAAGATGCATAATCGTCTGCCTTTCAATATCAAATCTATTTCACTCTTTCCCGCATTCCGTAGAGCTTTGAAGGCACACTTATTGGAGAGATCTTTGTACACAGTAAATGAATTTTTCATATTATGATTTTATACTTCTAAATACACACTAATTTACTACTTCAAGGAACTTTTTCTTTTTTCCTTTTCTTCTTCTTTCTCTTTTTTGTTGATGACTTTCAATTTCTTTATTTGTATTAATATTTTTTTTTTGTATTTTGTTTATGTGATATGTTAGATTTTAAGGTTTTTGTACTTTTTTTGTATGTTTTTTAGCTTTGTCGACAAATTGTAAATTTCTGACAATAAAGCATTATTATTATTATTATTATTATTATTATTATTATTATAATTAACGCATTTAAGGCTATAATTTAAAGTGTAGTTAAATTAAATGTCATTAGGCATAAAAAACTAGAAAAAAGGCTAACCATATCTTGATGGTAATCTAGAAAACATTTTTTTTATGTTTTTAGCAGAGAAAGGAGCTTTCCTTTAACCTGTAAGAACTGCTACAATGAAGCATTTCAATTCTTTTTCCTTTAATAGAAGAAACGTCTACACTACATTTTCGCTGGTTTTTATCATTCCATCTTTTCTTCAACGTTGCATGTGTGTCGTACTAAGTTACATCCGGATAAAAAATTGTTCTGTCACATTTATCGATAGTATTAAAAGTCCATTGTTTTTTAAAAATCGCTACAAAGTTGTTCTCGCACAACCTATCACTTTGCTTCATTTTAATTCGATTGGAATGCTACGTAAAGTAGGATAATATCTTTTAGCCGTATATTATATATAATATCTCGTACTTGTTCTAAATGATGCGTTTTTATAACCTTTGAAGAACTCCAATCAACACGCTTTTTTCCCCGGATGGTTCATTTTTTATTAATTTATATATTCAGGATTCTTTTGTAAGGGTTACAGACTGGTTTTTATCATTTATGTTATACTTTGTTTTTGAATCCTTTATACAGATTTAAAATTATTTGCTGAGCATTTTTACCATAAAAACAGATTATACCTACCTTGGCATCAAAAAAAGATTTTGTTCCTTTTAAAATTGGGGCAGAGACTAATCGATTAAATTTGTAACAGAATTGTCAGTGACTTTGTACAAATATCGCAAAAATAATTATTATTTAATAAGTTTTACCAATTTCAATACATTTTTCTTAACGTTAATACTAATATTTGTTTTAGGTAAGTCTTCATTTCGTATACACAAAATGAAGGTGAGTATTGATATTTCTCTCAAATAATTGCTGTATATAGATATATATTTATATAAGCGGAAGTTGTTTTATGTTAGCGGATGTTGTCAGAAAGAAACTTTAACCTCCTTTGAAGTAAACCGTGTTCTATTCTCGAGAATAACACACGACAAGCTACTTGGAACTAAAAGGACAGCCTCAATTTTAAACGTACACACATTCCATTTTAACCCGATAAAATACCCAAAAGGTACAAACGTAGTAAATTAAGAAACCGCAGAACGTTATCAAGTCAACAAAAGGAATGTGCACGTTCTAAAATTGAATTTCCACCCATGTTAAGAACAATTCTGGGACATAAACGTCGAAATAAACTCCAATATAAAGCAAGTTTCTCATCCTTCTCCATCAATGTGCTACGCTGTCGGTTTGTAGACCACGTACCAAGATAGCTGGAATAAATGCATGACATAAATATATCACTAAAGATTTTCTTGAGTATTAATACATATTCTTGTAATTTATAGGCACTATATTTAATGGTAAAGTAAATTTTTAACGGTAGATAATATTGCAAGAAGATGGTAACGCAGATGCGACACATAACAGCTATTTCTTAAAATATAGTCTTATAAGGGGATTTTACAAAAAAATGTAGAATTTTTTACAAAAGGTTTAGTTTTAAAAATAACTAGCTAAGATTGGGGTAAAGATTGTTGAATTGGTCCTTTATGAAATATTTTTTTAAATACTGACTAACACTTACGACATGGTCCAATTCAGTTATAGTTTTGTAACTTTTTTATTTTTTAACGGACAAAAAAAATGATACCCTATCCGAAGAATCACAATTTTCTTCCGAATTTAAAAATGCAAACATCTTTTGAAGTTCAATTCGCGCCCGGCGTGTATAATGTATAAACATAGTTTTCAAGAAATATAACTTTCTGAAAAATTATAATGTGTTTTATAAATATTCATTCATAGCATTATGTATGCGTATAAGTTACTTCTTCGGGAATTTTCGAGTTTAACTTTTTATGATTTGGCATGAATACGGTACAAGGATCCAACAAATACGCTACCTAAGTGACTTCTTCTTGAAGTTTCGCTATTTAATGCTAGTTCTTATGTCACTCTATTTCTTCGATCTTTTTTTATAAAAGAGGCTCTCTCACCTGCCCCCTATACGCTGGTCAAAATATTTAATACTGAACACGTTGGCTGCACTGATTATCCTTATACTTAATACAGTTTTTAGTTCATATTATGTACACACAATATATATATTTTCGCAATAAATATGTTAAGATTTTGATCGATATACTGTTGGAAAGATGAAGAGTTTTATAATGGGATGTGAATTTTTTTAACTGTACATTGCATTTTAACCTTTAACATGGACACGAAAGTTTGGATTTATAGTTTAGTAGGTCCATGCTTCAAGCATATAATGATTTTGCTAAATCATTCCCATACAAATTTCTAAACCCGGAAGCGTGCATAGAAGTATAACTTCTGCCGGCAGTCCCACGGACTGCCACACCCGTTTGCTTTTTAATTGAAAAATATTATCAAGTCAACAAAAGTTGTTTTATCTTATTTTATTGTTTGCTACATTTGATTAATTCTTCCGATAATAGCTACCGATAATAGCTACCAGATACGCAAAGTTTGTAACTACGTAAACTTGGTGGAGTCCAATTCTTTTCATTTAACACTAAAACACATTAAAATTAAAAAAAAACACGGCTAGCGTCCTCTAGGTAGTTAAAAATAGCGCAAAACTTGTAAAAGTCAAATTTAGTGTTTACAATGATAACAGTTGACAGTGAGCGGCCTCTATCCTGTCAAAATTAAAAAATTTAAAACAAGAGCGCTTAGATAAGTTCCAAACCAATTATCAACCATTTTTACTCGCAACACCATCTCTGGTAACATTTAGTGACCTAATTTGAAATTAGTGAGGCCTTAGCTGCGTTGTTTATTCACTTAGTTTTTTTGAAAAGCAATGAGCTACTGTGAAAGAAAATATAACAATATGACTAATTTTGATGTGTTTTCTAATATTATTTATTTTTCCTTAAAAAATAGATAATATAAAAAAATACAACATGGAAGCATCATAGAAAGTCACAAATCGCCTTTTACACTTGTTTTTTTGCAGGTATAAGTCAAGAGATAACATTTACATCTTGCTTGTTACATCCATAAATTTTAATTTTTAGTTAAAGTAAGAGAATATCATTTCCTGCTATTTAGACATCGTTAAATATAATTAACGCGTCATGCATATCCCTACAAGAACAAAACTTCAATTATCCGCGTTATTGTCTCTTGGTACAATACCCGTGAAAACGATTCTGTCATTTACTCTGACAGATTTCACGCGCACACATGACTATCGCCAGGCAACACCATAACAACTTCACCGTTTCTATTGTTTGCCATTATAAAATCACAGAAAAAGATGTAAATGTCAGTCCTTGTTTTGTACACTCGATCCAAAACAGTGCTACTCCAGTTTCTCGTTTTCCTTTTTTGTTCCTGCGGTTACCTGATCCTGAAAAAGGATAGAAAATTGATTTGATTTTTTTTATTTTAAAGTATGTCAACAGAGAAATATTTCAAACGTGATATTGAGAGTTTGAGTATTTGAAAGAAAATATTTTTCTTTAGCATTTGCATAATTTGAAGAATAGGTTGAGTCTAGAAACAGAAAGGTTTGTTTGTAATTTAGAAGATTTTCTTAAATTTGATAAAATCGATATATTATGTAACTTATTATTCTAAAACGGTTTTTTATTTAATTTTACTTCTTAATTATACTATATAAAATAACTATACCTACTTGTTTCATATTGAGTACGAAAACGAATTTAATGCTACTTCCACTCATGTCGAGATCTGGCACAAGTGTTTTGTTTAATCAATCAATCTATCAATCAATCGCGAAATATCGTAAATAAGCATCCTCATTCTCGGCCCTTCAGTACGATTTCAAGATGGACGAAGTAAAATTGTATTGTAAACAAATTGGTCCATTCTGTTAATTAGCACTTCATGGCGAATTTAAGACGGGCGAAGTAGAAATTGTTGGGAAATATGCTTGGAAATAAGGACCACTTATGCGCAAAAGTTGTTTAGCGACAGTGTGTACGCCAGCGGTTCTCAAACTATAATACTTAACGCCTCCCTATTTTATTTAATTTCTAATTATAAATTTATAATTGGATTAGTTTTACATTGGAGCCAAATGAAAACTATAAAATGAAAAACCTTTTAATTCGACTGATTTACAGGGATATAAGTCAAAGGGCTTAGAAAGTAGCTAAATGTAAAAAACCAAACACTATAGCAAAGCAACCTATTCTACCTGCTAGCAAAGACATTGTAGAAACATTGTTTATTGAAAAAATTGTGTTGGGATTTGCATTGATGGAGCCCCTTCCAGGTCTGGTAAATATTGTAACGGGATAACCAAATGAAGAAAGGACCTTAACTTGAGAGACTGTTTTTAGTTTATTCTAGAAATCTCTAGGCATAGTGACTAAATTAAATCATGTTTCTAGCAAATTTTAGTATGTTCATTTGCTGTATATAAGGGGATGTATGGGCAGTTAAGGGGAGTTTAAATAGTTCATTGTTATTGTCAATCAGTTTAGACGTTATCCAGCAGAGTTCTGTGTGTATTGTTACAATTTTGTGAATAAATTGTGTTAAAGTCCCCATAAGTGTTTCAATACAATGGTTTGCAAGCACTTGTAAAAAAGGAATCTTCAGATATTGTTTGCATTATTCAGCGGAAATCTTTATCGTCCAAGACCTGCTCTAAATATTGTTTTTTTTTTGAAGTAGTTACTAAAGTAGTTAACTACATAAAAACCATTAAAATCATGGATTTTCTCAACGCTTTGTCCAGATATGGAAGCTGAACATAAATCTTTGTTGCTTTATATTTCATCCAGATCGTTATTACAAGGTAAGGTTGTCAAGCGTATCTAGGAACTAAGAAGTAAAGTAGCGGTATTTTAACAGATTTTATTATCAATTCTTTAACAAATTTCTGGATTAAATTTCAAATTGCTTTTTTTTAGTATTAAAAGCCAAACCAATACGGATTTTGTTAGTTTTCCCCCACGTTCTATCTGTGTGAAACTGTGTAAAATCTAAATATCTAAATAATCTGCAAGTAAAAGAACTTGTCATTTCGAATATAGAATCCAACTTAGAGAGATTGTGTGCCACAAAGCAAGGGCATGTCAGCTGTTAGTTCTTGCATTCTAAGTATATTTAAAACTTGTTAGGCTTAAAATAAGTTTGTAGTTCAATATTCGACAATTAAAATGTTATAATTCGGTATTAGTTATTTTGTTTTTCACATTACTGCTACCCCCTTACATTTTTAAACGCGTATTCCTGGGGAAGCGCCCCACAGGGTGAGAACCGCTGGTGGACGCTATGCTCTCTCTTTACTTTTCGTGACGCGAGTTATAGCTACGCCACTGGCAGACCCATACAGTAAGAAGATGCAACATCCGCAACAGATATCAGAAGTTGCAAACTCAGCCTTTTCAAGTTATCACAAACAGACTTTACATTTTATATTTTTATTCAATATAAATTCATTCTGACATAATCTATACTAAAGAAAAGACCTATTTTATATTATATTATATTTTATACTTGTAAAATAATAAAAATTATTTTTAAAAAGCCTTTTTCGAAAACACAACATTTAAGTGGCGCAGTCAGTAGGATTTTTCGTAGAAATCCATCGTGGAAATTCGTGAGTTTTTACTCTTTAACGGAAAATCGTACCCAATTATTTCGAACAAGTGATTCGAACTTTTAAAAAATTAAAAGGTGTTTTAAACTTTTGAACTATCCATTGTGTTGGTGATCTGAATTCTACCGAAGATATTCAATCGACGAAAAAGGAAAATAGATGTGGTAAGTGATATTTATTTTTATTCATGTCAGAATCCTCTTCTCCTATTGAATCCATTAGTGAAAACAATAACGACGAAGAGTTAGATATTTTAAGTTCTTTTGCAAATTTAAACGTTAGCGAAAATTTAAGTAATATTTCTAATATTATAATTACACCTGAAAACAATTTAAATATGACTCAACCTAATACAACTCAACGAACACCCGTTCTTGATATTAAAAATTTAAGTATAATTCCCCAATTTAATGGAGATATAACAAAATTACATAGATTTATTGAAGCTAGTGAAACAATTTTAAATCATTATTGGAATAGAGATGAGGCAGGTTGTTTTCAAAACCATTTACTTCTGAATGGTATTTTAAGTAAATTAGATGGTAGGGCTGGAGAAATTATAGCCATATCAGGCCACAACGATTGGGCCAGAATAAAAAATACTTTAATACAGAATTTCGGGGATCAAAGAGACGAAAATTGTCTTAATCAAGATTTAGTAAATCTTATGCAAAAATCAAACGAATCACCGTATCAATTTCATGAAAAGGTAATTCATTTGTTAAACACGATTTGTAATTATATAGATTTGCATCATGTTGGACAAGAACGCGAATATAAACGTGAATTTTTTACTAAACAAGCTTTAAAAACATTTTTAGCCGGTTTAAGAGAACCCTTAGGGCCTATAATTAGAGCTATGAGACCCCAATCTTTAGAACAAGCAGTACAATATATTAGAGAGGAAGATAATATTAAATATTATCAAAAAGGAAATAGTCATGCTAATGTCCATACAAGCCAACCAAAAAAATCGAATTTTAATTTCCAACAACCCCAAAGATCAAACTTTAATTATCAACAACCCCAAAGACCAAATTTCAATTTCCAACAATCTCAAAGACCAAACTTTGATTTTCAACAATCTTATACTAACACACAACCCCAAAATAACTACCAATTTCAGAGAGGACCCATAAGTATGCAAAGATATCAACGTCCTCCAAATCAAAGATTTCCTACACATAACCAAGCCTTTGGAAAACCCCCTACAAACGTTTGGAAACCGAATAAAAATTCTGTTCAACCCAAACCTACACCTATGAGTGTTACGACAACACCACAATTTAGAGTTAATCATTCTCAAAATAATAACCAAAAACCGAATTTTACATCTGAAGAATTATTTAATACTGAACATGAAACCTATGAAGAACAAGAATTTTTCGACGATACAGAACAAGTTCTTGACGAACAAGATTACGAATACGACAATGATGATCAAAACCAAAATTTTCAGGAAACACAAAACCCCAACGAAAAGACATAATCGAAGTTAACATTTCAACTAATAAAAAAGAACTTCCATACATAGAAATTTCAAATCCGAAATTAAAACTATTAATCGACACAGGTTCCACCAAATCATTTTTAAACCCTAAATTAGCAAAACTTTATTACAAAAATAATATAAATTATGAACCATTTATTGTTTCCGGTGTTTTTCAATCCTCCAAGCATAACTTCTGTGCTGAAATTCCTGTCTTTTCTGAATTTAATCAAAATGATCGTATGAAATTTTACTTATTTGACTTTCATAAACAATTTGACGGACTTATTGGTCTTGACAATCTAAAAATACTTAAAGCCAGTATATCGATTAAGTACCATGAATCAAACATTTCTTCAATATTCAAACAAAAAATAGACCCTTTGTCATGCGTTTTAACTAAAATTCCAGTTTCTCAAAATTCAGGCGACATTTTAATTCCTAAACAAATTATTCAAAATTGTGAAATACCCAGTACGATCTCTAAATCTTACAATGGATTTGCTTTTGTAGAAATTTATAATCGTACCAATGACGAAATTATTCTCACCCTGGACTCTAAAATTGAAACAATACCCCTCAATGATAATCAATACGAACTATATCATGCCGAAATATTACCTTTAGACAATGACAGAAAACCCGACATCGAACAATTAATTCGTACATCACACATGAACGACGAAGAAAAAAGTAACATCCTAAAAATTTGTAAAAAATATTCTAGTCTATTTCATAGTGATGGTCAACCCTTGACTTTCACAAATCAAGTTAAACATTCGATAAAAACTAAAGATGAGCTACCCTTTTACAGTAAATCGTATAGATATCCATTTATTCATAAACCAGAAGTGGAACAACAAATTAAATCAATGTTGGATCAAGAAATTATTAGACCCAGTAATTCACCGTGGTCATCCCCTATTTGGGTTGTACCCAAGAAAGCAGATAGCTCTGGTAAGAAAAAGTGGAGAATTGTAGTAGACTACCGCAAGCTCAACGAAAAAACCATCGATGATCGTTACCCCTTGCCTAATATAACGGATATTCTAGACAAGCTAGGTAAATGTAACTATTTCAGTACCCTCGATCTAGCAAGCGGCTTTCATCAAATTGAGATGCACCCAGATGACATCCCTAAGACCGCATTTAATGTAGAAAATGGGCATTATGAATATGTTCGTATGCCTTTTGGTCTTAAAAACGCCCCTGCAACCTTTCAAAGGGTTATGGATGACGTTTTACGAGGACTCCAAAATGTAATTTGTCTTGTATACCTCGACAACATAATAATTTTTTCGACTTCTCTTCAAGAACACATGGTAAATTTAGATAAAGTTTTTAAACGTTTAAAAGAAAGCAATTTTAAAATACAGTTAGATAAATGTGAATTTTTAAAAAAGGAAACCGCCTATTTAGGACACATTGTAACAAACGAAGGTGTAAAGCCTAACCCAGACAAAATCATTGCAATTAAAAATTATCCAATTCCAAAAACTACCCGCGAAATTAAAGGCTTTCTCGGTTTATTAGGTTATTACAGACGATTTATCAAAGACTTTGCACGTATTACAAAACCATTGACATTATGTTTGAAAAAAGACGCTAAAATTGAACATACTCCAGAATTCATTAAATGTTTTGAAAATTGCAAAGACCTTCTTACTAACGAACCGATATTACAATATCCGGACTTTACTAAAGACTTTATACTAACAACTGACGCTAGCAACGTAGCTATTGGTGGAGTACTTTCACAACTTTCCAATGGATGTGATAAGCCTGTTGCTTATACATCAAGAACTCTAAACCAATCCGAACAAAATTACAGCACGATAGAAAAAGAACTTCTCGCAATAGTGCATTGTACAAAATATTTTAGACCTTATTTATTTGGTAGAAAGTTCAAAATTATTACCGACCATAAACCTTTACAATGGCTTATGTCATTAAAGGAACCTAACTCACGTCTTGTGAGGTGGCGTCTAAAATTACAAGAATTTGACTATACCATCGAATATAAAAAAGGTAAACTTAATACCAATGCAGATGCACTATCTCGCATAGAAATTCACTGTAATGAATTTTTTGAACACATGAGGAAATTTAACGAAAGTTTTTCAAATAATGCAGACAGAAACAATATTGACACCGAATCTGTAGCCGTAAACGTTGATGAAAACGAGATCAACGAAAATATAATTGATGAAGATAATGGAAACGAAACCGTCATTAACGAGGATAATGGAAACGAAACCATCATCAACGAGGATAATGAAAATGAAAATAATGACGAAGGACATACTGTGCATTCTAGTGCCGAAGATCCAATATTAGGTATGCCAATTTCAGAAAAATCTTTAAATTCGTTCGATCATCAAGTAATAATAGATATTGTTTTACATTCTGCAGTTAGACCTAAAATAGAAAATATTTTCCCTAACAAAAAACGACTTCACGTACAAATTTCAAAAAACAATATTGCTGACGATACAATACGCATATTCAAAAACTATATTGATCCAAAATTCACACACGCCATATATTTCAAAAACGATACATTCCTCCCTCAAATACTCGAAATATTAAGAAAAACCTTTAAAAATTCAGCCTATAAACTAGTAAAATGTAACTTTTTACTAGAAGATGTAATCGATAGAGATCGACAACATGCACTGATAAGAAATTATCATGAAGGCAAAACAAACCACCGAGGCATATTAGAAACAGAGACCAGACTTAAACGTACATACTATTGGCCTAAAATGAAAAATGACTTGACAGATTTTATTAACCGTTGCGACATTTGTCAAATGAATAAATACGACCGTAATCCCCCAAATCAAAAATTAGCAATCACAGCTACCCCTTCAAAACCTTTTGAAATAATTTTTGCTGACACATTCGCCAGCCAAGGTCAAAAATACCTTACAATAATAGACACATTTTCAAAATATGGTCAGGCTTATCCCCTTTCAGGACTCTCAGGATTAGAAGTAGTTAAAGCTTTTATTACGTTCATGACACATCATGGACTACCAACATTAGTAACCATGGACAATGGTACAGAACTAAAAAATTCCGTAGTTCAAGAATTTTTCGACATGCATAAAGTCAAAGTTCATTACGTTACAGTTAATAGTACGCAATCTAAAGGACCAATAGAGAGATTTCATTCTACACTCATAGAACATCTGCGAATAATCAGAGAAAAGAATAATGGCAAAATCGACATCTTAAACCAAATGCCTTATGCGATACTAGGTTACAACAACACTATACACTCTGTGACTAAACAAAAACCTATAGACATAATTAATGGCCATATTAACACCAAAGACCCATTCGACATTGACATTAATCAAAAATTAATAAATAATTATGTACAAGAACATCGCGACAAAACGAAAGAGATCTACAGAGAATTAAATAAAAAATTAATTGAACAAAAGGAAAAAACTATTAATTACCATAATAAAGACCGACAAGAACCACTTGAGTATTCAAAAGACTCCGACGCTTACAGGTAAAACACGACACTTGTAAGAAATAAACTTAATAGAAAATTCACTAAAGTTAACGTAATTGACAACCAAACCTTAAAAATTCAAACTCCTAATCGACTTTTACATAAACAATCCTTAAGACGACCCAAAAATAATACAAAACAATTTTTACAGGCACCTAACGACGATCCTGTTCCTGGTTGTTCGACTAGCTGATCTCCAGAAGATCAGTCTAACCAACCTTAAAAATAATCCTGGTATCCTTCCTTACAAATTAGGCACCGCCAAAGTAAAATCCAGTATACACACATTCCTACACTATATTGACTTAGAACCTATTAAAAATGAATTTGACATTATAAAAATATCCTATGAAAATGCTACTGACGCAATTCAACGAGGATTAAGTCATCCTTACTATACAGAACTTGAAAATTTCGATCGCGCTCTTCTTTTCCAAATTAAAATTACGGAACAAAAACTTCAGTCACTATTACCTGCTCATAGAACTAAAAGAGGACTCATAGATGGACTAGGAACCATAATTAAATGTATCACAGGAAATCTTGATTCCAACGATGCAAAACGTTATGACCAAGTTTTGTCTGAGTTACAAAATAATCAAAAAGAAATAGTAGTAGCATTAAATAGACAAATTTCAATATCAAAAACCATTGTAGGAAATTTCAATCATACTGTATCCCTAATAAAAAGTAATCAGGAAGTAATAACTTCAGGATTAAATTCCATCCGAACAGATTTAAATAAATTTATTTTTGAATTTGAAGATTTTCTTGTAACCAGAAATATTTTAGACCAAATAAGTTTAAGCATAAATATAATTTTGCAATTATTATCAGAAATAGAAAACGCTGTCATATTTGCTAGACTAGGTATGTTACATACGAGTATTATAAAAACAAACGAAATGAAATCCATATTAGATCAAGTTATAAAATACCACTCAGAAAGTGAACTCATCTATCCCATTTCAAAAATAAACGAATATTACAATATTTTAGAAACCGAAGCATTTTATTCGGACTCGAAAATTGTTTTCATTATTCACTTTCCAATAGTTTACCCACAAGAATTCTCCTATTTCCATTTATATTCAATCCCTACTACCAACCTAACCACAATTATTCCACCTAATACTTATCTGATAATGGATGAAAATATGTATCAATACTCATCGTTTCCTTGCGAAGATCTAAAACCAAACTTCTTCTGTATTGAAAATCAACTGAAGACCAGAGAATATAAAGACTGCATATTCCAACTGCTCCAGATCCAATCCAACCCTAGCGAATGCCGGGAAACACCTGTCCGAATCACAGAAAATTTTATCCAACAAATTGATGACTCCAACTATATTGCCATACTAGTACGGCCAACGAAAATTAAGACCAATTGCGGGACTACCGACTTCCAAACCATAATTGGAAATTATCTCATCACACTTCCATATCAATGCCAATTTAGCACCGAAAATCAGACGTTCGTAAATCAAAAATTAGTATCCGACAGCCAACCATTGTTGCTTCCGAACATTACAATTCCACAGTCTCCTGAGAAAGACGAAATATCAGAAATCCACCTCAAAAACATACAACTTGACAAAATCCATGAAATCCAAAGGACACAGGAGGGAATAAAACCACTCATCCTGAATCAATCAACAAGGACTCCAATCAATCATTGGAACATAATTACAATAATCATAATAATTATCATTTTTACATTTCTTATATTCAGGTTCCTAAAAAAATTTACCATTTACTAAGAAAAAATCCAAAGACGAAACAGTCGAGATGTCCAGCATTTTAACTAGAGAAGAAACCCCATGTACCCAACCGATGCCGTTTTTCAACCCTACGAAAAACGCCACGAACTAGCGGTGGAGGAGTTATAGCTACGCCACTGGCAGACCCATACAGTAAGAAGATGCAACATCCGCAACAGATATCAGAAGTTGCAAACTCAGCCTTTTCAAGTTATCACAAACAGACTTTACATTTTATATTTTTATTCAATATAAATTCATTCTGACATAATCTATACTAAAGAAAAGACCTATTTTATATTATATTATATTTTATACTTGTAAAATAATAAAATTTATTTTTAAAAAGCCTTTTTCGAAAACACAACATTTAAGTCGCGTCACGCGTCATGCTTTCTTTGACTCCGCCTGAAAAACAAACAACAAGTGGACACATTCCGAGACTTGGTTTGGACTCACAGATATTTGCCGAGAGTATGGGGGTAGAAGAGAGTCTACAGCACAGTATTTACATACCGAATTAGAATAAGTTATTACTTACACTGTTTGTTTATACATACCATTATCTGCTGTTTTAAAATTTTTTCAGTTTAAATATTCAAAAGTTAACAATATTTTGTAACGCAAAACAGGTAATAAATCACGCCTTTTGCTTCTGAATACATCTATTTTTTGTAAGCGTTTGAAATGCATGTAACATCCATTTCAGTACAAAATGCTGTAAATGCCACAGCTTGTGTTACTGTATAAAAATAGGTACATTTACGTAAAACACGTTACAGCTAAATTGCTTTTTAAAAGGCTAATATTAGGGAAAATCCTCTTTAATAGTGATCCAACAACAGTTTTTTCGATGTAAATTACGGTAATATTTTTCAGTAATATGTACAAAAAGAGGGATTTATTACAGTCGAATATTTAGAATCGCACATTCGTTTACATATGCAGGAAATTATTGAAGACCTAAAAATAAATTAATATAAAAATATTTAACTAAATGCGGAATTATTTATTAAATTATTAAAAAAATAACAGGACAATCTATTCACAGAAATTAAGCAGAATAAAGATAAAGGATGACTTACCTGTCATTTTCAACGTAAACACGCCTTCTAATCCCATCAAAGAGACCGGCTTTCGAATCAAGTTTATCAGATATCTGGAGATGGAAATTTGGGGAGGGACGAGCAAGTACTCTGCCAGCACTGAGGCCACATATGGCTTGTCGGCAGTCTGTATAAATACTTACATTCCTGCCTGTGATGTTCCTATTGATTTATTCTTTTACAACTGTGGTTATGCCTGTGGTTCTGACTGATTCACACTTGACAAGCCATCCATAGCCCATTTTATTTTTAGGTTAAGGAATCTAGAGTAAATTTCACATCCCACACCTTGCTTCGATTTTGATCCATCCGTATAGGCGCTCAGAGCGTTCACTACGTTGAGGTCTGCTGTCTTGTTAGTTAATATTTTGTAGGGTTTGTCAAAGACAAATCTTGGTACGACGGCATCTGTCTCTGCCTGTAAGAGTGGTATCGCCTTTAGCGATTTCCTCCACAGACTGTCCCTATGTGTGCCGGTCCCTACATGGGTTCGATACCAACCGTACAAAAGCGTACCATGGTCATCAATGCTACCTCCTTAAAAATATATCAAGGAGGGTGAGTCCAAGTATTACTTCCATTGGTGGTGTGCTTCGCATGGCGCCTGTTACTAGAAGGCATGCTGATCTTTAAATTTGGTTTAATTTTCTTATAGCTGACGTTTGTTTCACTTTAGGCCACCATACGACGGCACCATATGTTGTCAGATATATTTTCCAAAAATTTTAAGTTTATATATAGGAAAATGTTCTCTCTACTTCAATTCCTATTCAATGACACTTTTAAAAAATCATATGGAACTACTGAAGTCTACGAATGAATTAACGCAACTTTGAATATAATATTTATACTTAAAAGACACTTTTTTAGTTTCGGCAACATTGTAAGCTGGTGTGAATTAAGCGAGGAGTTTTGAATTGACATTGCCATAGTGTTGCTTTTGGTATTAATACTCTTGGATATGATTTTTGTTAGAATCAAACATCTAAAAATCCAATTTCTCAAGGATTTTATTATTTTTTCCCAATAGCACTAACTTTAACCTGGAAAATAAAAACTGGAAAATATTTTGACATGGTAAAGTGCCTACATAGTGTACATAATTAAGTAGATCAAGTTAATTTATGTTTTTTAACATGAAATATATTTAAAATTTAATTTTATATTAAAACAAGTCTTAATATTGAAAATATAAAATTTAAGGTATTAAAAAATCAAATACTGTATAAGTGTAAATCACCTAGTATATTTCGTTTTAATTCAATAAAAAAAAAACATTATTAGTTAGATGTTGGACAGTTTTTTACATTATACAGTATACTGTTTTTAAACTTTTCACATTATGGACAACGTTTTAAATAAAAATCTCTTCTTTAACAACGAAGCAAATGAAGTTAGACGTAGTTAAGAAAACAGTGGCTAAAAATATTTTTTTATAAAAAGAAAGTAGAACCTCGTTCCATACATTGATATATTAAAACCTAAAGCTTCCGATATTGTGTTTGATGATGACAACACTGCGATTGCTAATAGTTGTTTGGGTTGAAAAACTTGTATTATGTTTTATTTTAATTTTCAATAATAGCAGGTTTAAAAGCTTTAATTTAGAATAATTAAATTGTTATTAAACAATTTTAAATTGTCACAAAAATACAGGTATAAAAAATTTACAACAAAAAATAATTAAACATACCAATAATATGACTTTTTCAAAATATGAGTTTGATGAGCTAGCCCTTTTTCTTCATTTTCGTGCTAATGGTCGGCATTGGCCTTAATGAAATTAAAAAGTCGATGACAGTTAACTGACATTAAAAGACTATAATTAAACTTTGAGGTATTAATCGACGTCTTATACTAACAGAATCAACATAGAAAACTTAACAATTTTAAAAGAACGTTGTTCACGAAACCAGATGGTAAAATTTAGTTAAAAGAACGACCAATCAATACTGTATATAAATAAAATTGTTATTAACATAAATATTTCAATACAAATTTTTAAAAGCATGCTAATGATCAATAAGTTTGTACTTTCAAACCCCGCGAGTATTACCAATATTTACCACAAGAACGCCGCGCTTCCCTAGAGATATTTGCATTAAGCTTTAATGTATGTCAGGGAACAAAAGTTGTTTTGAAACAACAACTTTCCTTATCGCTGATTAGAACTTTAATTTCAACTTATTGTTTTCGAGCAACGTAATATTTTACCCGTCAAATTTATTAGCTGAAGGTTAACGGAATGGAAAGCTGCTAAACACCCCTCGCGTTCTCTACTTTTTGAAATTTGTTATGATTGCCATTTAAAATATTAATGTTATAAGCATAAGAGGCGTTGGGTTGGGATGGTCCTCTAATGTTTATGCGGGCTAGGGATCCGGTCTCTAAGGAAACTGATAAACAGCACATGTTGTTCGTGTATTATTAAAGAATACCATATAATATTTAACCTCAACAAACACATTTTATTATGTATGTCATAATTATCTAATTTTCTTGATCTATATAACATAAAAAAACGTAACAATTCTATTCAAATATTTAAAAAGTATCTATAAAATAAAATTGGGCATGCTAGCATAAAATTAGTATATTTTTTGTACTCTTGTACACAGGCTCTTAAAGAAAACTGTGGGATTTAAAACTAGAGATTCTATATGGATCTATGACATGGTAATTAATCCAACAATTATATTTGATTTTCTGATGTAGTGACCAAAAACACAATAAATAAATGTTAGCACCAGCAGTAGACGTTTGGTTAGATATTTATTTTCATTACCTTATTGTAAAGGGTAAGACAAGAACGGGATCCACAGACTGGAAGAAAAACCTAAGCAACAGTTTCATTAGATCAGTACACAGTAAATAAAGCAGAAATTTGTAGCTTAGGTCTGGAACATGAAATCAGGCCACCTGATTTTTAAATACCCTTCTTAAATAATATTAAAAGTATATACATGTTGGTTGGAAAATTTTAAAAGCATAAATAACAGAATGTGCATTTTTTTCATAAAATTGTTTTTTTTGTTTTATATAATCATTCTCAGCTTAAATACACACTTATTTCAAGAATCCTCCAGTAATTTTATACCATCTCTGTAATGATTTTCCGAAAGCTCTGCAAAATATTGTTCCACGACTGCAATAGCGACTTCATTTGGCGAAAAACACTTTTATCAAAAGGAATTGTTTAAATTTTCTAAGGATTTATGTGTAGGAGGGAGCAAAATCTGATAAATATGGTAAGTACTTTAATGCCCTCAATTTAGCCATCGTCAACAAAGTTGTGTAAAACCTGCATTGTCTTGATGAAAATTTATTGTTTTCTTCTATAAACCAGGTTTTTTCACGATTTTTTTTATCCAACTGTTCCAAAAGGTTGCCGTAGTATTGTAAGTTAATTGTTTTTTTAAAATAACCATTCAATAAAACCTCTTTTGCATACCAAAAAACTGATGCATCACTTGTTTTGGCGATCTTTCTGACTTCACCTATTTTGGAGCTAAAGGACATCAGATCACTGTAAACGTTCTTGTTTTAGTTTAGAATCATGATGGTAGACCCAAGTCTCATCAATAGTTATAAAACGACGGACAATATTGGTTTTATTCAAAGGTAATACCACGAGTCCTTAAAATTTTATCGATAAATTTTTAGTTTCCACGAAAACTTTTTTATTTGGCAAAAATACGAAAACAAACTGAAATGTGATAAAATCACGAGTCCGTAGGACGAGTGATTTTATCATATTCAGTTTGTTTAAGTAGTTTTGCCTAAAATAAAAAAGTTTGAGTCTGGAAAATAAAAAATTATCTAGTAAAATATTACAGGACGAGTGGTATTTGAGAAGATTATTTTTTGAACCATTCTGTACAAATGCCGTTACCCCGCCTATTAACCTATCCTGTACACTAGATAGTATTGACAGTTGTCAGTTGTCGTGAGCGTCGTGAAAACAGGGTTATAATTTGAATAAATATTTATTTTTATACCTATTTATACAATTATATTATTAAAGAGAAAATTACCAAAATAAAAATTATTAGGTATATCTATTTAAAGTTTACCTACAAGACCACATTTGCCTGTAGCATATAAAAGTTTTAAATGCATGCAGAACCAGGAAGCAGGTTAGTTTTAAAATACCTACATATTTGATTTTTCATTATCGTTTAGATGAATTGAATTGTGATACCTAATAATAATAACAAAATATATTTCAGAATATTTAGATAATATAAATGAATGTTGATTTATAGTAAGGTACTTATAAACAAGAAAATTGATTGTTCAATATTGTTGTTGAATTTTTGACAGTTCTATAATTTTATCAATACTAGTAAAACCACTAGTGGTTTTATCAAAGGTAATACCACGAGTCCTTAAAATTTTATCGATAAATTTTTAGTTTCCACGAAAACTTTTTTATTTGGCAAAAATACGAAAACAAACTGAAATGTGATAAAATCACGAGTCCGTAGATAGTATTGACAGTTGTCAGTTGTCGTGAGCGTCGTGAAAACAGGGTTATAATTTGAATAAATATTTATTTTTATACCTATTTATACAATTATATTATTAAAGAGAAAATTACCAAAATAAAAATTATTAGGTATATCTATTTAAAGTTTACCTACAAGACCACATTTGCCTGTAGGCATAAAAAGTTTTAAATGCATGCAGAACTAGGAAGCAGGTTAGTTTTAAAGTACCTACATATTTGATTTTTCATTATCGTTTAGATGAATTGAATTGTGATAATAATAATAACAAAATATATTTCAGAATATTTAGATAATATAAATGAATGTTGATTTATAGTAAACTACTTATAAACACGAAAATTGATTGTTCAATATTGTTATTGAATTTTTGACAGTTCTATAATTTTATCAATAGTAGTAAAACCACTAGTGGTTTTATTAATATAAACCGGAATGATTGGCTAGATTTAGCATAAAACATTGAAGATTAAGCGTTTTCATTGGACGAAATCACAAAATTGTGATATTTTGACAGGTGAAAAAAATAATCAATATAAACCGGAATGATTGGCTAGATTTAGCATAAAACATTGAAGATTAAGCGTTTTCATTGGGCAAAATCACAAAATTGTGATATTTTGACAGGTGAGAAAAATAATCTGCTTAAAACACTTCAAATTACGCTGAGAAATTTGTTTTTGGTCCTCCGTTTAGAAACACTACTGATAATTACTTCAAAATCGTCCGGAAAATGACATTTTCCGGCCTAGGCCGGCAAAGTAGCTTTTAGATTATCTAAAGACATTGCGCTATGAGTTTAAATTTTAAGTCATCAAAAATACATAATGAATAATACAAATTTTAATTAAATTGATTTAAAAACAGCGTATAATATACTAAACTTACCTATAACTTTTTCTAAATGTAAGCAGGATTCTAATTTACATTTAATTTCTCTCACAACTTGTATTATAAAATTTGACATTTATGTCAATTTACAACTACTTATCATTCGATTATGAAAATAGTTCATTGTCTCTGCTATTTTTATATAAATTATTAGATATTAATGTTAATATTTTCAATATAACAATTTTTACTGTGCTGCTTATTAGCACAGTATTTGTATGTATAAAAATTAAGGATCTTGAAATCGATTATCAGAAAATCATTCCTTCCCAAACAGCACAAAGGCATCTCTAAGATGTCTAAACAACGTCTGGCATTGATGTTTAAGACAACTTTTGGATGTCCTATGACGCCTGCCAGACATTTTAAAGACGTCGAATGTTAAAAAAGGTAACGTCTAAAAGACGTCTTTTTCAGACCTCGTCAAGATATCTTTTTCGGACCTCTTTAAGACGTACATTTATTATTTTGAAATTTTGTAAATTTAAAAAAAAGATCTTGCGCAAACTAAACTTTATTAAATTATTAAAAAAAAACAAAAATTAAAAATGAACTTAAAATAATAACAATCATTATAACGTTTTATTTAGCCGTTCCCTTGTCATTCTTCTGTTCGAAGCTCTTCTTAGCCAGGTTTGTATAGATGTTTCAATTATTTTTATATTGTCGAAACCTGCTAACTCTGCTGAACCTGTCCAACAAAACTAGATTAGATATACATTCTATTAAATCGCTTAAAATGTAATGCAAAATTTCTGAAAATTATTAAAATATTTATTTTTTTGTTATTTTTATCTTTCATTGATTTCTTCCTACAAAATTTATGTTTTAACTGTTTCTGCATACTCCCGTTCGTTAATTATTTAGAAAAGCTATTATTTAAAAGTTAAAATAAAAATTTTTATACTTACGAATAATAACCCCTGCTAGGTTGGTATCTTTAAATGGACGATTATTTTTCCTTCCTAGCCAACTATATTTTAGTACCTGCTCGTTTGTTAATGAAGAACTTTCATTGGATATATTTTCATGTTCACTATCAAAATGTAACAACTGTGATGATACACCACTACATCCAGGTTTATTAGAACCTGTTACTATTTCATTGCATTGTTTTGCAGATTTAGAAGGAGTTTCAGTATCATCATCACTATCACTAATAAAATCATCTTTATTTTTATCAATGGCACTTTTAGCTCTCATATAATATTTTGATAGATTGCGTTTCATACCTTAAATTATTAAAAATTTACTATTTTAAAATTTAGAAAAAATCATATTAAAAAAACAACTTACCTATATCTTTAAAAATATGTAAATTTGGTAACAAACTTTGTTAATTATTGTTAACAGCTACTGTATTGTCTTTTTTAAAAAACGAAATCAATAGTATATAAATCAGTTAATAATTATAAAACCACAAGCACACCACAATACTAAATTCAAACAAAGCAAATCAAAACCACCTCGGCACCAACACATTGAAAAGTAAAGTAAGGTTATGTTTTACTCTTACGGTATGATCCGAACAAAGGCACGCGGCTCGCTACAGCTTTGTTTGGCTTGGTTGGTAAGCGCGCGCGCAACCTGATTCGAAGTTAGCCGGGTACCTTCGGTATAGATAATGGACAAAGTACAAATTTACCACAAGTACTAACTCATAAATTGTTGTAGTAGCACAGTGGAATAGTATCTGCCTTTGATACAGGAGGCGCGGGTTCAAATAGGCTCTCGGAGTGAGTCTTTTTAAAAATTTAAACTTTTTGTATTTTCTAATAAAGTTATTTTTTATATTTATAAAATTTCACGCCCCTTTAAAAAATTTATTATTAAATTTGCATAATTAATTTGTTTCATATCGGTAAATTTTAAATTGATATTAAAAATAATAATAAAATTATCATAAGAGTGTAAGGTCCAATAAAGATTTAAAAAATACATCTTTAAGATATCTTTGTGTAACGTCTAAGAGACGTCTGTATTAGACGTCTTTATTATATCTTTTATAAGTCTTTAGGCGTCAAGACTTAAAATTGACCTAAATTGGATGTCTTTAAGACATCTTGTGCTGTCTGGTTTATTACTAATTCTTTTAATCGTGCAATAGATGTCAATAAACATCTTATCTTGTTTGTCACAAAGTAAAAAGTTTTTGAACTTGTTGTGTTTGCAACATATGTTAATTAAAACACTAATAACTGCTGAACACGTATATTAAGTATCAAACAAGTTATTATACAACTATAATATTAACATCCAATGTGGCGCTTATATCTACACGAAGATCACGTCATACCAGCTGACAGTCTGTCGGCTGTCTTCTAGTCACTGGTCTTACTTTAGGTAGCACAAGCGGTCAACTCTTAAACATAACAGAACTTTTAAAAATATTAAAAATTAGTCGGACCAAAAAATAGTGTGTGTTACACGTCCGGAAAATGTTTTGAAGGTGCTCGTATTGTTTCGCCTCGGTGCTATGCACCTCGGCTACACAACTATACTCGCTCTTGCAAAATGTCATTTTCCGTCCTTGTGTCACAAATAACTATTTTGTTGAATTGTTAGCGAATGCAGCGCACTAACTTTCCGAACAGCGCTTTCATATTTTTTTTTTTTTATTAAGGATGTCCTCGTAGGTATAGACCTATTGTTATTCTTCGGGTAAATGTGAAGTACTCGTTTATCAGGAATGTCACGCTTAGTTAAACTTAGATCTTCACAAACAATATCAGATTGTACAATGATTTCTGGTGTTATTGCACTTTTTAGACGTCCACTACGTAATACATCTTCGGCGCTTGTACGACCACCTTTAAACTCTTTAACCCATAAATGCACAGTTGGAAATGAAGTAGTAGATTCCTTTAACACTTTCACCATTTCTGTGAGAGTTTCTGTTGCTGATAAAACTTTCAAAACAAATAATTTTTTCATTGCACGATATTCTGTTTTTTCCATTGCGACATACACTGACAAGTCAACTTGCCTTGCAAACAAAGAATGAATGGAGAAATCAAAACAAAATTTTTGTGTATTTAAATGGAAAATGAAAAATAAAAATAGTCTACGGTCAAAAACCAAAAGGGTACCAAAAAATGAATCTCTATTTTGAATAAAAGCCTTAATCAGTAGATATTTTACATATCACCAGTAACATGTTTTAAAAGATATTAAACATTGATAAAACAAGCAGGAGTTAGCTAAAAGTCTTTGAATGTTTTGGTTAAAATTTGTGGTTTTATAATTCTTTCTTACCAATGATAATTTTTTAATTAATTCGTAAAAATATAGGTAAAACAATGAAATACTTACTCTAATAGCTGTATATCATATTTTTGTTAATACAGAAAACCATTTCAATACAATAAGAACGCAAAACTCGCAGAAGGAAATAAACTATATCTCTATAGGTATATAATTTATATATGCACCCCTGCTCAGGATCGTGTATAAATTATTGTTATATTCCATTGATATGATGGTTGCCCGGTGATTTTCAATTTTGAATGCCAGGCGTTATATGGAATGCGTGTTTCTAAAGGCGCAACAGGGGTGTGAATAACGTTTTTTTCATCCGAAGCTCTTAAACGGGGAGATAACGCGAAATATATGCAAAATAGAAGTTTGATATGTTTAATGGTTTGAATAATGGTTGATAATTAGCACGATACAAAAGTTCCTTAACAAAATATTAATTTGTTTATATTTATTTTGATTGAATTGGCTGTTAGGTACTTGATGGATATCCATAACTAAGTTAAATAAAAGCACAAATTATTACTTTGTAATATATTTTGGATATCGTGAAAACATTTGTGTTTTTATTAAACTTGTTTATATTTAGTTAATTTTTTAAATATAGACAAAGAAGAGCTACCATTATATTTTTATGTGTCAGTGAGAAAAAAATAAGACTAAGTTTGATCAATAGTTGCTTGCTCACTAGGCTGCTTATGTAGACCGAAAATAAACGAAGTGCTCTATGAACTTCTCAAAACGATTTAATTTTTTTAATGTAAATTTTCACAATTTAGAAGCCTAAGACGTTGGACAATTTATGATTCATATTCAAATCTTACCAAACAGAAATGTTAACACAGTATGATACGAGGGTTGTTTTTTTAGTATGGCATATAGCCATAAAGACAAAAAATATATATGTACACTTAAAGTACTTTCTATTTTTTTAAGATATGTCCCACCAAGATCGATACACTTTTACTTTTAAGTTCAAACCAATTGGTAAAAAAGTTAATCCAGTCTTCAGTTGACACCTGCATAAACGCTGTTTTAAAGGAACTGATGGCTCCTTCTATCGAATGAAATTGCTTCCCACGCATTGAATTTCTGATCGTTGGAAACGAGATAAAGTCGTTGGGATAGGGTCGGGATTTTACAATAGATGGTCTACTAATTCAATGATCTGAAACTTCAGAAACTTGGGCAGTCCTGATAAAGAATGATTCGGTGTTCTGTGTTGCTTTGTTGAAGTTTTGCGATAACTTCTGGTAAACAAACTTTTATATACCAATTAAAACTAACCGTTCTTCGATTGTTGCCACAGGACCAGATTTTGACACAAAGGTTGCGACCATTTTCTTCAAAATACTTTGTTTGTTTTTCTTCATTGAAACACTCATCCAGCGGTTTGGCGTTTATTTTTCGGTTCGTATGAGTAGATCCAAGATTTATCGCCATCAACAATTCTAAAATCATTTTTTGAGCTTCGAATAATAAACCTTTCCAATGTTTCTTAACACCATTTCACGCGAACCGCTTTTTGCTTTTTTGTGAGCAAATGAGACATCCAACAGGAAACCAACTTTGTAACACCCAGTTTTTTATGTAAGATCTTTTGCAGTAAGGTCTTTGAAAAGCCCAAAAATGCATTTTTCACCCGGTATGTTTTAAGGCAGTCATAATTCCTTAGCTGATTAAATACATCAATGTTTTACTGGGTGGCTGCTGTTTTGGGTGGATCTAGCTTGGATTCGTCACTAAGACTAGATCGACCACGAAATTTGCTGTAGGTACTAGTGAAAAATGGTTTACTGGTGCAGTGCTTCATTTCTAAACACAGAAACTCTTTCAACGAGACATTACTGTTGGAATTATCTTCTCTGGAAATTGTAAAAAATAATTGCTCAAAAATGTTTTGGGCTAATCTTTTTTTTGACCAACTTGCTAATTTCAAAAATTCACTGTATATACACGACTTGTTGTATCGCAATGAAACTCTGGATTTACGTCAACAAAAAATGAGGTTAAATCTGTGTCTGAAGGTTTTATTGGTGGTGCCTTCTAAACTAAAAAGACAACTCTCGTATTCTCAGCTATCAAATTATAGACAACAACCATTTAAACTACTCATACATCCTTACTATGTTTAACATGGGAAATTGCAGTACTTTTTTTAAGTATTTCGTTATTTTAAAAGTGTATTGTAAAAAATTTGACGTATAGTTTTTTTTATTTCAAATTTAATTTATGAACTTAAGAAACATAAATAAATAAAGTATTGTATTTGTAAAGTCTAGATTTTTATGATTTAGTATCAATCTGACGATATTTCAAGTACGAACAGCAGCTTGCGACTGCTGTTGTAGAATTAAAAAGTAATTTCAAAACTGTTCCTCTTTCTCTTGAAACAATTTTAATATAACCCCGAGCCACGTATTGATTATCTAGAAAAAGTGCGTATATACTTCCTTTTCGTAAAAACATTGAAATTGATAAACAACCCACGCACGATCGGTTTTATCCTAAAATTTAATAATGATTCTAGCTTCAAGAATTAGATTGGAAACAAAAAACTCGGAATTTTCCACGTTTATTACATATAAATCATTAATGCCAAAATTGTTTTTTTCTACAAGCATGTGTAAAACAACACTTTCCCGCACACATTTTAATTCAGAAAATATCTCTTTCCCGCACGGAGTGCGGGTAAGACTTTTTCCCGCACGGAGTGCGGGTAAGGTTTTTTCCCGCACGCATTTTTTTTTTAATTAATTGAATATGTTTTCCGATAACCTTTTTGACAAATTATTGTATTATTATATACCTTTATCTTGTTGGACTACATACAAATAGTAAAAACAATTAAGATGATTTTACATGAAAATAGAGATTTTTAAAATGATTGTTTTTAACAAAATCATAATTTATTAAATCACCCCTGTAAACCTTACTCAAAGCTACAACAAACTTAACTGTTTAAGTAGAGTTGCTATAGCTACAGTCGTGTATTTATTGACACTATGAAAGATTTAATTGTCACAATCGCATCTTTTTAAATATCTAAATAATTTTTGAAGTGATTTTGCTTGTGGAAAAAAAATTGATCCTGACTCTTGCGGAAATTAATTTTCCCGCACTTAACTGCTTGCCCGAACTCTGCTTCGCGTCGTTCGGGCATCGGCAGTTCGCGTGCGGAAAAGTATAACTTTCCGCACTTGTTAGGATAATAACTATTTTACCACTTACAACAAAGTTTGCTTTTTCATTTTTTCTATACTAGATCAACTACAAATCATAAGTTATGTCATAACATTTACACTTTAAGAATGAAACTTAAATAAATTGGACTGCGGATTTTAATTTTAAAGAAATGAGAAAAAACTAAATGTAACAACTCTAGATAAATATCACTAATAAATACGAAATAAAAAATTATAACATTCTTCATTGGACAATAAATTTATCAATATGCAGAATAAAAGGTTGAAGATTAATAACAAGGATTCAAAAAAGACAAATCGACCACAAATACTATACCTACACATAATTACGCAAACATTCGAGAAATATCATAAACGTAACAAATGAACTACACACTCTGTTCATAAACTTCCGACAGGACTACATTCAAAGAAATAAATTGTTAAACGAAATAACTATGGCCAGATCCTGAGGAAAAATACAAACAGAAGAAGGCACCACAAACACAAACGCAGTAAAAATAGGAGTAAGGCAAGGAGATGCATTGTCAACAACTCTCTTTAACGTATCGTTAGAGGGAGCAGTAAAGGCCAACGGGATCCACGGAACTTTAGCCTACACTTTAAACCAACTATTAGCATATGCAGACGACGTAGCAGTTATGGGAAGAGACAAGGGAAGTCAGAAAAAAGCTTTAACAGTGCTAGCAAATGAAGCAATGCAAAGATGGTTGGAAATCAATCAAGGAATAACAAAATACGTAATATGCATTAAGAAAAGATAATAGCAAAATAAAAGAAATCAAACCAAGAAATTTCACTTTTGAAAACGTTTAACAATTTTAATACTTTGGAGTAATAGTGAATAGAAAAAATCAGAAAAGTGACGAACTAACGGAACGAATAATAGTAGGCAATAGAACATATTGGAGATACTATAACCTAATAAAGGACCAGAACCTATCTTCAAATACAAAGCTAAAAGTATACAAAGTCGCAATCAGAGCTGTAACTACAAACTCAGTTGAGACAATGTGCCTCACAAGTAAAGACGAAGGAAGATTAAGAATATTTAAAAAGAAGATAATAAGGAGAATCGCGAGCCAAATAAAAATAGAAAACGGGAAAATGAGGAGTAGAATAAAGAAATTAGAGAAACTGTTATAGGAAAAGATATTATCAGATTTATTAGAGCGCCAATAGTAAGATGAAAAGGACCCGTAGAGAGAAAAACGACCTCCTAAACAAAAATAGTCATTAGATTTAAACTAGAAAAAAAAGAACGAGAAAAAACCAAAAGAAAGATGGGAACACTAGGTCGATAGAGATATTAGGAAAGTGCGAAATTGGAGAAAAATGTGCACAAATAGAAAAGAATGAAAGAAAATCGTAGTGCAAGCCAAGTCGCATAATAACTTGTGGAAAGAACCATTTACTTTATAGTTCTTTTACTAATAGTATCACACCTGGGAGGGAATCGGTGTGCCATAGTAGTTTGAGACAAAAGGAAGCTGCATTAGTGGCACTTTTTACCTTAGTTGTGGTTATTTAACCATCTGGATGATATTCTGCTAAAAGCTTACCAAATTTTATATAACAATAAAAATAAATCCAAATACAATGCACTAATATATACCAATCTTACCAACTACACTATATGGTGGTATGTCACATTTACTTACGAAAATACTTCAAGAGTCACAATCCACACTTAAAAGTCACACAACAATTCAGACTCAAGGGTTTGTTATAAAGACACCCTAAGGGGTCAAGCTAAGACTCCAGGCTCTTCATGTGCGACCTTAACTCTTTTTCTTCCTCTTAACCTTATCCAGAGTTTAGTTAGGGTTTGCGTTATTTATCTATACTACTAATAAATCTGTAGAGAGGTCAATTCTGTACATGAAATATATTTCCAAAATAACTATTAGGGGGTGATAAGGGATCGATACTGATGCCAAAAATGCAATCAGTAAAATTTTTGTCTGTCTGTCTGTCTGTATAACCGCTATAGAAACAAAAACTACTCGACGGATTTCAACGAAACTTGGTACAATTATTTTTCATACTCCTGTGCTGGTTATAGTATACTCTTCATCACGCTACAATCAATAGGAGCAGAGCAGTGAAGGGAAATGTTGGGCAAACGGGAGAAGTCACTCCATTTTTTAAGCTTCCGTCGCGTGTGCAACCTTAATGGTTAAAGCTATACAGAAATCATCTTAATTATAATTTGGAGGTCAACTGTGAACGGATTTTACAAAATTTCACCCACAAGGGGAATTGCGGGGGCGTGAAAAATAAAAAAAATTAAAATTTAAAATCTATAGGTCCTACAGGTTTAAAACTTTGCAAAATAGTTATTTTTATAATTTGGACGTCAACTGTCAACGGATTTTACAAAATTTCACACATAGGGGGGGTTGCGAGGGCAAGAAATAAAATTAAAAACTATAAGTCCTACAGGTTTAAAACTTTGCAAAATAGTTATTTTTATCATTTTAAGGTCAATTGTAAACGAATTTTGCGAAATTCCACCCACAAGGGGGCTTGCGGGGGCGTGAAAAATAATCTATACATACCTACAATAAAACTGTAGAAATGAAAATTCTGTAAATTAAAGATATTTAAAAAATAATTAGCGGGGGGTCTTACTACATCGATATAGAACTTAAAAATGTGGTAGGATTTTTTTGTCTGTCTGGGTGTATGTTTGTGCGCGCATCACATTAAAACTACTGATCCGATGCGGTTTTCACAGATGTATTTGTCTTCTTTCAACTTAACATCTGGTATATAAAAATTTCTCCCTCCACCCTTTAACAAATTCGGGGAGAAGTTTTTATATAACAATTAACACTCCCCGCGAGCTACGTCGCGGGTACAGCTAGTCTGTAATATTTTGTATCCACCGGTCTCTATTTAAAATGCATCTTTTGTTCTCCATTTCTTTTTAGGTCTTTATCAGTCTTTGCAACTTTGGTTTTTCTCTCTTCCTTTTAGCATCAAACTCCTGTGCGGCCTTAACGACGCTTTTTAATAGCTAACGCATGGTCTACGTAAGAATAAAAATTAAAACTTTCCTTAAGATTCAATGTCCCAATTAAATGTAATACAAAACTGTAAATAAAATATAAAACTAATAAATCCATATATAGGTTAATAACTACCTTATTATTATATGTGATAATAACAAAAAGCATAAAGCAGCATGTGATAGTCTAAACAAAACTCATTTTGGAAGTAATTTTTTTCTCTTAACATAAAGATGTTTATATTAAAAAAAACAAATCTTAAGTAAATCTATTATTTGTAATCAAACATTGTAAGTAAATTAGTTACTATTATACAAAAGAATTTTCTGTTAAAGTTAAAAGGAAAGATTTTAATGGCAATTTCTTGTTATTCTCTTAGACAAGATTTGAATAAAACAAGTCATTCGTGCCGAACCATAAAATTTCTAGATAACCAGCTCCAACTCAACCCTTAAAATTGCAAGGGCAACAAAGATAAGGATCCAATAGTGTCCCGCGCACATAAAAATGTCTTCGGGAAAATGAGAACTCTTGTTTTATAAGGCTCGTTTCATCTACTACGGAAGATTTCTTTATTAAAAGAAAATGCCAACAGGAGACGATAATAATATAATAGATACTTTCACAGAATCTTCATTAGCTCAAGATATTACATCAGTTGTTTTAGAAACGTATATATAATTAGTTTTTAAATTAGCAATAAATAAATATTTTTGGATTTGTTTAATAGTCACATTTTAATCTTAAATTTTAATAAAACTTTAAAATTTAATTTATTCTAGTCGATGCGAATTTTTGAACAACTCGGATTCACCAAATAAAGGGCGCACTGTCAAACGGTCTACTTCAGTCGCACGCGCTGTATATTATCTGGTGTTGTTGTCGTCAAGGGTAAATCAAAACAAAAATCAACGTCAACAGATTTACAACCACTTTATTTATTTGTGTTTGTCCATGCTGTAATGATTTATTGATCGTTTTGAGTTTAGAACAATTTCACATGACCTAAGCTTTCCGTGACTATAATTGTAATAAGAGAACCTACAAGTACAAAAAGAAATACAGAAAAGAATTATGTCAAGCAACCATGCTATACATGCTCTTAGTGGGTTGTTAAAAAGATACAAATATATCTCGTAGAGCAAAACTAAGAACCTACAAGACCGTAATAAAGCCAACAGTGACGTATGTTTCTAAAACATCGGTAACAACAAAAAAACACGAAGAGTTGTTACTAGTTTGGCAGCGGAAAATACTGCGCGAAATCTAAGGTGAAAAAACATTAAATGGACAATGGTTAAGAAGCACAAATACCGTGATAACTGAGCTCTATCAAAAAGCTAACATATTAACGGTAGTTAAAAAACAATGACTGGGCCATGTGTAGAGAATTGTGCCACCTTGGATTCCCAGAATGTTACTATCTAGTGCATTGGCAGGCAAAAGAAGAAGAAGGTCAAGATGGAGCATAGTTAAAGAAAATATGAGAAGCCTTAACGTAACGAACTTGGAAAAAAGCAACTGACAAAAGGAAGTAGAAAAGAATAGTACACCAAGCCATGGGCCTACTAGGCTCATAGTGATTACATATTATTATATAAGCCATTCACTTTTTATTTCCATCTCAGTAGGCTCTGTTAGTTACATGAAATTCGCCCAGTATAATACACGTCTGTTCATATTGTTCTGTGGTCTTATTAATTGTAAATACGATGTTGTCACGTCTTCAATAAAAATATGTGTATTCATTACAAATATCTTAAGTAATTAAATCTGCAAACCAAATTTAAAACTTGCCGAAAATAAGTCAATGTATTTAATATTAAATTAGATAGGTACTAAAGTAAATACGTCAGTTTTCGCTGCAAGTAGGTACTATTAATATCCAAGAATGGTCTATTTAAATTTACATAAATTTTGACTGATATTCAAAATAACACATTCCTTTGCACAGAACAGATCCCTGTTTATAGTCAATTATCATATTATATTATTGATCTAGAACGAAAATAGTTATTATCCTATCAAGTGCGGAAAGTTATACTTTCCCGCAAGAGTTAGGATCAATATTTTTTCTACAAGCATAAAAAAGATACTTTATTCATTTTTTAAATTTTATTTTCAACTCCTAACAATGTAACAAAATTTTAATTTGTGACAATTAAAGTTTGTTGTTGCTTTAAGTAACGTTTACAGAGGTGTTTTAATAAATTATGATTTTTTTAAGAACAAACATTTTAAAAATCTCTATTTTTATGCAAAATAATCTTTTTTTTACTATTTGTATGTAGTAGGTACAACAACATAAAAGTAATAATACAATAATTTTCCAAAAGGTTATTGAAGGACATATTCATTTAATAAAAAAAGAGAAAGAGATATTTTCTGAATTAAAATGCGTGCGGAAAAGTGTTGTTTTACGCATGCTTGTAGAAAAATATACTTTTATATTTACATTTTATTACAAATAAATAATATAAGTAAAATTCAAAATGTAGCACATATACATATATTAATAAAAACGTTTAATACAACTTTTAAATTACTCAAGCAATAGTAAAAGATCCTTTTGACAAATGTATAATAAAACTTTTAAATTATTCAAGCAGTGGTAAAAAAAATTATTGCATCAGTTTTGAGTTTAACATAAAAACACAGTACTCAAAGTCTATAGGTATCCATCTTTTTTAAAGTCTTCTATTTTACATCCAAATGGCATCGTAGTGTAACATTATTGTATTAGTGGCTGTAGGATAATAAAATTTCACATCCAATGGGTTAATTGAGGAAACTATACTCCAGTAAAAATTTGATTTTCCTGGTCCGCCCCAGGTGGTGTCGCCTTTGACTTAAATATGCTGATGTTTTAATAATGTTCTTTATAACAGAAATTTTTCAGAAAAATTAAGATTTGTAAGACATTTCAAACCGATACAATGAAAAAAATATTTTAATAAATTACATAAAAGCAAATAAAAACAAATACAGATGCAGATTTAGATGTAACATGTAAATGTTGTCGGTGTATTTGTATGATCAATCCTCTTCCATTATTTCACTGGAAGAATCAGAGTCACTATCAAATCCAAAATCGGAATCGTCAGAATCTGATTCCTCCAATGAAATAATTAAAGAGGAATATTGTCATGTGAGCAGTTTCCCATGTAAGTAGTCCAATCTGCCAAAATAAGTTCGTCTGTATGTCTACAAAAATTTTGCCACATGTCTGGTGTACATTTAGTCAATGCTTCTGTCCAAGTTTTTTTAACTCTTTCCGGGTCAAGATAAGTAGATGTAATATGTTTGTTATAATATGTCTTAGTAAACCCCCATGCTAGTTCTATTGGATTGTAGTGACAATGGTATGGTGGTAGTCGAAGTACTTCATGTCCTCGTTGTTTTAAAATTTCATCCACTACATATGTCTTTTCGTCAGTTTTATAAGGTAAGATTATAGAGTACAGTTGTTTCTTTGTCATTTTTGTGTCAAACCTAATGTTATTGTTAATCAACCATTCCTGCATCATTGCTTTTTTCGCTGAAAAAGAGAGTGGTTTGTTAATTTGAACTGAATGGTATGGCGCGTTGTCCATGACCACCACACATTTTTCTTGAATTACAGATAGAGCAGGAATGAGTTGATTAACAACCCAGTTTTTAAAAAGGTCACCATTCATACTTTTGTGATAGTCAAGGTCTGTATTCGAAGAGTCTAGTAACAAGTCACATCCTTCCAAAAATCCAGTATCAGTCCCTGCGTGTAAAATAGTAAATCGCGTTCCTTCGGATTTTACACGAGCTGGATTACTTTTTAGGTCAGAATCGTGCACCCACTGACGCACTGAACTACCATTTTGATAGATCCATGTTTCATCTAGGTACACGAATCTAACTCTCTCAGCAAGACTTTTTAGTTGTTTATATTTCCGAATGAAAGCGATCTTTCTAATTTTAACGTGTCGTTGTTCACATAAAATATGTCGTCCATTTACTTTTTTAAATTTGTGTCCCATTAATTTTATAAGTTTGTATAGTGTCGTACGTCCCCCTTTAAAATCAAAATTTTGTTTAGCATCAGTCAAAAGTTTGTCTAAAGTAAAATGTTCAGTTTTAGCATGGTACATCCAAATCTGTCGCTGTAAGTCTTTTTTTAAAATAAACTTCTCAAATGTATCAGTTTTACATCCTTTATCTGCGACTTTCTCATTATTTTTCAATCCTTCTTTAATAATCTTCCGTATTTTCGATACACTGATCTAAAAAAATTAAGCATTTAGAATGTTTGTCATATTAATTAGATTCAAAAAATATACCTCAGTTACACAACGGTAGTTAAGAGATTTAAAAATATTTAACAAAATTTTGAATTAAATTATAGTTACAAAAATGTATAATTTCGAAATTTAAAATCTGACAACATTGTATATAATTTATTATGATATCTGTCAAAAAAGGTTATGATTGTGTTCTTTTAATAATATAAATTTTATTTAAAAAAGTGATACATATTTATAAATTCATTACAAAAACCTCTCTCAATTAATCTAATGCAAAATATATAAGTTTATGTTAGCGACTAGCATTGATTTAAAAGAAATACACATAAAATCGTACTTACTTGAAAATTTAGAGACTAATTGACCTACTAGGAAATCTAAAGATTTCAGATTATTATTACTGAAATAATTTTGGTGAAGAAATTTTGATAACAATCTACCCTATTGTTCGTATTGCTTTGGAAAGAGTTCTAAAATATATCAGTATCTTATTTTTCAAACTACTTGAGCCCATTCCAAGGATCCCAAAAATTCAAGATAAAAGAAAATTTTTTCTTTACTGCCATAACTTTTAATAAGATAATTTATTATTGATTGATTTTTATTAATAACAATATTAAAAATATTTTAAATTTTAAATAGAGACTTTACACTGAAATATTGTTTTTAATTTGTCGAGCGTCTACTATGGCGCCCCTAATCCGATAAAGACAAAAAATCTTAATAATGAACTATGCATACCGCAGGTGTCTGCGAGCAACTAATAAGTTCGTGCGACTTTACGGTTCATGATAGTGCCTTTTAGAAATCGTTTGTACAGTACAACGCGTAGCTATAAAAATTGGCAAGAAACTTTTTTAAAAGAACTCGTATATGAAATATTAAGTAGGTCTTTCAGTACGAATAATTTAAAATTTGCGTATATTTTTATCTTCTTTATTGTTTATTAATTTAATTTAATAATATTGTTTATATAAAAGCTGTTAAAAGTTTCAAATTGCAATTTAAAACTTGTTGTTGTAGAACGTAATAAATTCTCATCACTGAACAAATAGTGGAAAATAATTTTAAATCTCTGTTTTGTTGTAAAAAATATTGACGATACCAATAAAAGACTTGCCATTAAAATTACAACATAAAAGTCAAATACAGCTTACCAAAAGTGGCTTACTTATTTGGTTTATACAGCAGCAAGAAAACATGTCGCCGAGAAACTTTTAAGGCTGTTTATAAATTTATAAAGGTTTTGCCAGGAAGTATGTTTACTTTTGAAAAACTGGGGTTAGCATAATTTTTTAAAGTGTTTACGAGACTCTAAATAACCCTAACTAATGGGGATGGATTTGAAATCGTCAATTATTAATTCGTTATGTATTATTTAGTTCTATGTATGGTGAAAATTTCGGATGGTATTTTCAATTGCATTGCATCAAGAAAATATTATTTATAGTTTAATAAGGTACAAAAAAAAACTTAAAAAAATAGAAAAATATTAGGTTGGCATCGAATTATGGACATAGCCGTTTACACCTTAACACTTCCGACACTTGTTTTTAGGTGTTTAAC